>JAODVM010000014.1:0-60040 GCA_025400095.1 Phenganax marumi
AAAGCATTGTAAATAGTTACGCAATTCAGCTTCAGCTGCAAAGTAACTATATGTAAACCATCTATCTATCTATCTATCATATATCATCAAACCTCATTAAAGAGCCTTTCGATTTTTGCTAAGATGCTCTCTTTGTTTAGAGTCCGGATCTTGGGAAAAGAAGTCGGAAAACGGAATTAATAAACAAAAAGCAACAGGTATGTTGCTTTCTGTAAAATAAAAAAAAATGTTTAAAAGAGAGAAGAAAACATGTCGCAATTGCTTTTGCATTCTTAGTCAAGTCTAAACCTATTTGCCTATTATGTTTCCGATGCAGTAATAACTTTTTTCTTATCATCTTTTAGCTCCACTCTATGCGTCAGACGGGCCAATGCACAGTACACCCCTTGGTAGGTTTGATAAACACTAGTTTCTAATAAGATATTTGATTAAATGAAATATTCCACAATGTTGGCATCTAATGTGTATATCATGACCTTTACAATTCTCGTTTTAGAATTGGAGCAAGAGAAAGCGCGGTTACTAAAGAAGCGAGGGCCTGGGGAGACTCCCATTAAAACTGTAGAGCCTCTACCTCAACCTAAACAGCCTTCAATATTAAAGAAGAGCAAAGAACATAGAAACGAGGCTCAGGTAGAGATCGAACCCTCACTTAACCCCGTGAAGAGCAAGCCCGTGCCTGAGATGAAGAAAGCGGGGTCTGAGGCGAGTTCTGGCAGCTCGCTGACGTCAGAAAGTGATGATGATAATGATTTGTAAGTGGACTGGTGAATAGACATGATGCATCATGCGCAGTTTGGTTTCGTGTTTCTATTTCATGAAGTCTATTTCTTTTCCAAACTTTTCTTCTCCATTCCAGAGTGGTCCAAGCAAAGCTACTATCTCAATCAACAGATGGAGGAATGTCAGTCACTTCCAGTCTAGCAAGGAAACGAAGATCAAGGAAATCACGCGACCAACAGCATGGCAAGAAAAGTCGCCATCAACGTGTGCACTTCCACAGAAGGAACCCGGAGGAGGCTCAAAAACTACGAGGAAACATTTTGAATGAAGATGAAGGGAAACCGTAAGTCTATCGATTCACCATGTCAACTAAATCATAGTCAATGGAATGGAGATTTGGAGATTTGATCGAAGTTTTTGTTCTATGTTTTGTTGTTCATCTTTGTGAAACTTGTACACAGGGAAGGTGTCGTGTTAACATCGAATTGCTCAACGACTTAAGGCCCGTTTACCGGGCGATTTTTGCTGCGATTTTTCTCTTCTTAAGCGTATGTGATCAACTGAGTAGGTTGACTGGCGAGTGGATTAGCAAAATTGCTAGAACAAGTATATTCGCCCGTTATCCACTTTATCACATCGTTCAACAGGAGAAAAATCGCATCAAAAATCGCCCGTGTAAACAATTCTTGCATCCATTAACCATTGTGGCACCAATATTTTTTTCTATGGTCATGCAATAGCTGGTTAGGTCTTGTTGTGTTTTTAGTCTAACTGAACAGCACATATGACACAGAAGAAACTAGTAGGAAAAGCCTGGACGTCTTTAGAAAACCCGTCCTGTGATCTAGTGTCTCATCGTTTTCGATCCTGGGCCTCAGCAGTTCCGACTATTTTTATCTTGAACTTGTCACTACTTCGTCATACAGTTCAAAGCAGATGACAGAAAAGTTGTATGATAACATTTTGTAATATATTCGTGTGACAAAGAAGAGTTTTAGATTAATATATGAACGATTTGTATATTGAATGATTCTTAAACGATTAAGAAGTTTAGGCTCGAACTTATAAATTATTTTTTATCTCATAGTTTTAGCTAGTAACTTATTTGGAAAACGAAATGTGTAAAGTGGCATTAAACTGTTACTGTCTTTATGATAAAATTATTTGAGTCGAATTTCATTTGCCCTGGATGACTTTATCAGTTCCAAAGGAGATCTAGCAAGAGTCATCTCAACTTGATTCAGTGAGGAATGCAGTAATCCTTGGTAAACAATGCTTTTTTGTAGAATTTTCCGGTCTTTGGTCGCAAAGATATCGCAAGGATTAAGGTATCAAGATGCTCCAGTGCAGGCTCGAAAACAGGAAAGAGAAAGTGGCCGTTAATATCTCGGAAATTATAGCTTTCGATCTTTCGATACTATTTTTAATCTGGGTTAATAGGACTAAAACGTCATCGTGATGTCATCCCGAGAACAGAGAGCGGCCGCCACGTGAAAGCGGTGCCTTTGGTCAATTTTGTTCACTTGTTGATTTATATAAGTTTAAATTTTATATTCTTCACGTATTTCTGGAGGCTTTTAAAGCTTTTATTATGAAATTTTAAGGGCAAAGTCGAAAGTTATAGTACTATTTTTATTTTAAAGAGAAAGCGTGCTTTAATATGGGATTTTCTCAATGTTGTTGAAAGTTGGTGAAATTGGCCTCGTGTGTGAAAGTTTACTTTTTCGCTTTGGTTTTCAAGCATTGCTTGAGCTGGGTGCTAGCCTTTAAAGGTGAGTTTCTTTGAAGAATTTCAAACCTTTAGTACTTTTATTTTAATTTGTGTAGAATGCAGGCGAAGGAAACTACTTTTTAAAGCTTTTCTTTGAAACATTTTAGAAGTACAATAACTTCACTTTAAAAATGGCGGTTTGTTTTGGTCAAGTTGTACAGCGCATTTATTACTAGAAGTAAACGAGTCAAGCCGTGTTCAAATTGAAATACTGAATCAAATGTACTCAATATTTAAACTGCGAAATTAAAATATTTATCGTGCAGCAATATTTTTTGCTACTGATATGAGCAATAACTCTTTTAATTTGTCTTGGGGGAAGGGAGGGGGGCTTAGTGACATTTTAAATTTCTACTATGCCTCCACACCTGGGTAGTTATACGGTGTAAAAGTCTTTGATATAGTACACTCTTGCCTCAGTTTCTGTTATTTTTTGTGGATAAAAGTACAAAATTTTTGACTGGAAATGAATAAATTGCTGGTCATGTGATTGCTAAGTGCACCTGGTGTACTTGAGCTTTCAAAAGAATTTCTATTCATGAGCTTCAAGTATCCTAGCAAATATGATGACACGAACTATTGTTACCTGCTGCATATGTCATAATATGCTAAAAATAGTTGGTGACTCATATTAACAGTTGTTCCATCACTTTTGTCATCGTTGTGCATTAATTAATTAAATCCTTGTCTTCCATGTGGCAATTAAAATTATTTCATGACCATTAGACCAAAACATTTATCACTCTGACATAGCTACTTGGTTTTGTCTACTGATGAACCAGTCACCTTTTTTTATCATTTACTTGGCGCCACTAGTGAAACACATAAGGTTGTCTAGTTTAATCATTTTTTGTTCAAGTCCGTTTCAGTAGGAGGCAAACAAAAAAGTCTTTCTCTTACTGGTTGATAGCCACCTAATTTGGAAAAATGCTTTCTTAACTCTTGTAATGCGAATGCATTTTATTCCACTATGTTTACTTCATGAATTGTACATTTTTTGTGCTTGAAACACTGACGAATTTTCTTGCTCAAAGGAAGTAGCTTGTCCAATATTATAAAAGCTAAAAAACTAGGCATGCGTAGTTCGTACCCACTTCATGTCTTTAAAAATTTGATATATTTGTTTTTTCATTCTTCAAAACTCTCAAATCTTAAAATGTGACGGATATCTTGTGAGCTTAGCTTGGGAGACTTTCAGTATCAGCATGCGCTAAAGCCGATATCGGAGTGAAGAGGCTGGAGTAATTTGCATTAATGACACACAAGTGTGAAGACATTAGGTGGCATTAAAAGTGCGTATCTAAAGCGTAAAAGAAGCTGTTACAGCGCTGCTAGTTAAGGTAGCCAGCAGTACAATAACGTCGTTGAGAAGCAACGATTGTATCTTGCTCAGACAGTGTCTTCTGGATGTAATATAGCAACGAAAGGCCCTTCTTACTACTGTGGAAAATTCGAGAAAAATTGGAAAGCCCAGTGCAATACAGGTACGGGATTTGGGTTTTCACTCGTGAATTACTGACGGTAGATACGCCGTCTTTTTTAGCATTATACAAATGTTAGTTTATAAGCTAGAAAAAAAGACCTGGCTATGATGATTAACAGGGAAATCTCTCTAATGACTCGGCGCTAAACCTATAGGTTTTATATGCTTAGGCTTGCAATACATCAATATATCTCAGTTGAAAAAACGTTAAAAACCTTTGAGTTAAGATGCGTGAAATTCCTGTTAGCTAATTACTGCAATATGGGTATTTATCTCTTCCTGTTTATTGTACGTTTTTTGTTCATTCGCCCCGTGCAATACTTTTATTTCTTGTGGCTAAATTGTTACTCTCTTTCAAAGTTTCAATTAAGCTGTTTAGAACAACTTAATGCTGCCGAATGTGTTCTAATTTGATTGGCCCCTAGTCTTACAGCAAGTTATGCCTAGTTTACAGATAGCGGTATAATATGGTTTCGGAAATAAACTCAATACACTAGTGCATATTAGATTTGTAGTCACGGTAGACTTTTTGTTACTACCAGGTTCTTAATACCCCGCATGACAACAACTGGCACGTTGCTTTTCTTTTTGATCCCTTCTCCACGAACAAAGCAGGCGTGCTTTCTGGACGTTCGCTGTTTCATATATGGATATTCTTTGTTCAAAAACAGGCCTAACCTGAAAGATGAACAGTATGACAATATAATTTGTGTATAATTTTTGTTTTTCTCAGTAACAAAGAAATTGAATCGTGTGTGCGCAACGGCATGTTTATGTACTTTTCTGTGTCCCGTGCTCTCGTTATCTTATTCAGAAAACATTGTCATGATCTAAGATTTCATATTCGTTGAATATACTTAATAGTAGCTCTTAAAACTGTCTCAAAATGTCAACAGTGTAGACACACAGTATGAATATTGATGATGAGTCTCTTTAGCTTGAATACGCGTCGTTCTTTTTAAAACGCCTGTACTAGATGCGATCATTTACTACTTTAATGAACGTATAGCTGGGATGAAGTTATAGTGAATGAGCTCGCTTCACTGTCCGTGCTTTATAAGAGACGAGGATTTCTTAGAGCATGATGTTTAGTGAAGTTCTTTGCGTGTAGTTGAAGATTGGTAGTAAGTGTACTAAATTATAAAGCTTTCTTCGTTCAAAAGCTCGATTTTCAATAGAATATACATCGTCATTGATTCGTCGATAGAACAAGGGCATGTCTAGAATTGCGCGCGCCGCCCGCGCGGGCAAAGCGGTTGCAATGGAAGATGGTCTGTATCAGTAGGATTCATTCATGCAATATAGCGTAGTATTAAAGATAATCCAAAGTTGCAGTGTATGTTTGATAATTCTTCGGCTGTCAATTGAAGCAATTGCACTACCTCCTGCTACGCCTCCATGTACTCTGTATTATATGCTTGTTATGTTTACGAGTGGAAAGCTGCATTTATAAAGTATAGTATCTAAAACTACGAAAATTTCAGTAACGTTTTTGCGTTTAGGCTGCTGTCATTTAAGTTGACCTCATGTATTTAACATAATTACACTGATTAGCTAGCTGATGTAGTATTGTAATGCCGGCTGTGCCGTTTGCAGTTATTGCCTCGTATCTCAAGTTTAGGATGTAGTAAGGTGCTGCATACCGGTCGTACAGGTACTCGTGTTTGCCACTTTTTTTTTGACGAACCGATGCTCGTTCCCAGGCGTCGTAGATACTTAAGCACGCGAGCGTAATTGTTCAGTTTCTCTACAGTTTACTGACCTTCACGAAAACTGGAGTACCAGAAGTGAAAAATGCAGACCGCAAAATGCAATTAACACAGCTCAAAAATATTTTGAGCTGTAAGCTGGGTAATACTTTAGGCAATTTCTTCCAGGCTATACTTTGAAGCTAAAGCCTAGCTGTTGAAAATTTATTTCAATGTCTATAGCGATTATTTTGTCCTAATGAACTTTCAGCGCTAAATGATAAATATCGAGCCGCCTCTAATCTCCGAATTATGAGTTTTAACTTGTGTGTATTTCACTAATTTCGTCCTATAATTTGTTTCTCAATATATAAGTCATAAAAAAAGACGGTTATACGAATGTGTAGACCAACGAGTTGAAGTTTTGGCATGTGCAATAAAGAAACGTAATGTTGTATAGGTGTAAGGCCCTCGCGCGTATATACATCAACCATCAACACAGCACTTAGACTTTATGAATATGAATATAGAAGAAACATTAGTACTCCATTCACAGCCATGCGCTGGCAATGAAGTGACTCAAACAATTAGGACAAACTTTCAAAGTTTAAATAAGCGTCAGAGAGCAAACTTGAAAGGCATGCTTTTATTATACAGTCTTCTTCTTTAAAATGATATGAAGATATTAAGAATTATTGATATGAATGACATATGGCATCTAAAAGAGACTTTGAACTGATAAGCGAAATTAATGGGAGCTCATGTTATGTCAAAACAGCAGTACAAAGGTTGTTTTTTATTGCAAATTTTCTGCCATCAATTATTACAACAAAGATATATTTGGGTGATTAATGATTTTTGAAACCATTCTTGACTGGCTGCTGCACTGTATATTAGGAGTTGTAAGAAGACCAAATTATAGGAATTCCTAACTTGCTCTTATTCATTTTCAGTTACATTCACATTCAAACTGGTCCTTGGATAATTTGTTGGAAAAGCTGAGGTAATGTTTTGACCGTTTTAAAAGTACTAGTTGTGCTGGAACCAGGTTCACCGCATGAGCCTTGCTTTTCCAAGTGTTTAGTTTTCTATAAATAAAGTAGTTCTCGAATATTATGCAGTAAGGCATTTTTCAAAACTCGGAAACATTTTTGAGGAAAAGTGGCTCCGAAAAATCTCTTTGGAGAAGTTCATTGAATATAATTGTACAGTATTCCAAACTCAGTAAAATTTTCAGTAAAGGGCCACCTCTATAATAAGGGTACCTTTCTTAAAGGGACATATGACACCGTCTTTTCGACGGCCATCTTAGTAAGCTTTGACTACGCAAGATATTCGTCGTGCGTAAGTGTTTGAGTAAGACTTAGGAAGGGCGACCAAGATCCTCGCGCCTTTGATCCTCCTGTCAAAACACTACGCCCACTGATATCTCAATTAGCACGGTGGAAAATCATTCAAAAAGCAAATAAACAATTATGAAAGAGTCTGCACGGTATGTGCAGTTAAACACACATAAGAGATGAAAGTAATGAATATAGTAACACAACTCTATTTATACTGTCAGCTGTATTAGCTCACGAGTGTTCTCTCCAGGGCCCAGTAAGAATCCTCTCTTAATGAATGATAAGGAAACCAGACGCCCGGTGTTTTGTGGATTCAAACTGAAAGCATTTTGCTACTAAACACTAGAGCTTTTGAATTCTGCTCTTGCTCAGCGCTGTTCAGTGTACATATCGAACGCACACACACACACATTTGCTTCCTGACAACTCCGTAAACACACGCGGAACTTCGCAAATACTCGCTTCTTTGATCTTGCTATTTTGTGTGCCGTGTTTATCTCTCCATACGCCGATGAATAATTGCTGCATATTCTGAGTAATTAAACACACAAATTGAAGGTCAAACAATGGAGTTCCTGTTCAAAATATATTAGTCGATTTTTGTAGATTATTTCATGAATAGTTCTATCTCTTCTAACTTCTTCCCAGAGGTCTAGTAAATTAATTGACGTGAAATTGAGGTATCTCTTGTTAACCCAACAAGTATAGTCTAACAAACACAAAGGCGGGCGAACATAGAACTCCAGTTACCCTACGAGTCCTTCCTCAGTCTTTTTATATTCCTGGAAACTTTTCAACAATATAAATGAGCTTACTAGTGACGTGCCTCGCGGTGTAGGTGACTGTAGAGAAATTCAATTTCCTCAGGAAGTCACGCTGGGGACATGTACAAGCTATTCAAAAGTCACACCTAGAGCTGGCGAAATTACTCTATGGTATTGTTACGTTTCCGTATTCACATTCATAGGATGAATTCGTACCTATTTCAAGTCGAGTGTAAATTATGCGGCCACCATGCAGGGAGGGCGCTTGTGTAATGTGATTTGTTTGGAAGGCCATCGAGGAAAGATGTTTCTACTATAATTCAAAAGAAATGACATCATTTTTGTCGTGTAATTGCAAGATATTGGTCCGCCCCCGGGAGTCGAGTCATCATTAAATATAAATGTAATGTCATCTGTAATCTTGGTTGAATTACAACTGCTTCGAAAGACAAACTTTGTTGATAGTTTTCATCCAAAACCTTTTTCTCTTTGTTTCTTTGAGTTCCTCCAGACATGTCGCTACTTTTGAAGTGCCTTGTCGCTTACGTTAATCTATATCCAACTCTATGATTGGGTTTTCCTATTGTTCGGCGTTTTCCCTCAGTAGTCCTAGTAAGAGCAAGCCTTGGAAAGGAAGCTGAACTTTTCTGGTTTAGCTTTCAAGTGGAGTTCACCAAACACTTGAGATTTTCTCCGGGCGCCGTGTTTTCGTCTTGTGGTGATATTGGGTGAATAAGAGATCACTCTTACTGGATCTCAAAAGGAAGAAACGTGCCTCCCTTTGTATCTGAAGCTTTTTTGTTTGTGTACATTGCAGCTCACCCTTCAGGGCCGGTCTTCTTGAACACTTATTAAAGTAAACTATTTTGCGGTGATTTTAGTTTCGTTTGCTCAAGGAATAGAAGCAAATCTTTTGTAATCCTTGAACAATATTTACTAATATATGTGTACTGGCACTAGGCAATGAAATTTGCATATTTAGCGAAGTGTATATCAGACACGTTCACTTGTGACATGAAATGAGTAACTTCCCAACCGTTCTGAACAATTTCATTGTCTTGATACGAAGCCGCTGAAAAACTTCGCCATGTGTCCTGGTATAGACAGCTGCACGGTAGAGCAATGTATATAAAGTAAATCCTGTCTATAGACTATCGTCTTAAGACTATAAGTAGCTCTGAAGGACAATAGTCTTTGGCTGGATGAGTTTCCAAGTGCCGCCAACTTGACCGCTAACCGCATTATAATTATGAGGATATAAAGACAATGCTGTGTAGTGTAATACCATGAAGTGTAGTGACAATAGCTTGAACCGCGTGAAAACGTCACTTGTTTGGCTCACAGCGTAGGAAAATTCCAGCTTCGCCCGTTTTCTTCACTGCTAAGTGTAAACAGCGTTTTATATACAAGCGTAAACTGTTTAGCACGTTGGATTGTGTATAGTTTCGTGAGGCAGTCGTCTTTATATTGTAAGGTAATTACATAACCAAGTTCGAGATTGTTTACGTGAATGTTTTCTATGCCGAAAATAAACATTCAATTTTCTAGCTCATTAGATAAATTTGCGTGAGCGCAATGTTTATAGAGCATTGCTGCGGCGATCACTTAGCAAGTCAGAAGGTACACGATCAACAGCAACTATAGCAAACATAAGGGAGAGAGAATCGATAGTATCTTTTGTCTCATGCAGTTCTCCAACTGTGTTGGATAAATCATCTCTTGTGCTGTTTTGAATTCCCGTGGTGAAGGGAAAACGTATGTGTCTTATCACATCGCGTTCGTTTGAAAAGTTGCACAGTGTGAGCTAAAGTGGACGAGAGAAGAACACCCTGAATTAAGAATTCGAGATTTCTTCTTCAAAAGAAATTGGTCTGATTTTGCGTGTGAAAAGAAAGATAATCAAAGGTAACTTGCTGTTACTTTTGCTGTACTGGACTAACTTGAGGTCGTGATTTTGCGCGACTAGCATAACCGCCCAGCTAGTAAGAGCAAAACACTTCATTCTCTTCTTCAGTTAGATTTTTGGCATCATTATTACTCAACTTCAACTATTGTTCGAATACTAAATCACTGGCGTAGGAAAAACAACTTACATATTCTCGTAACAATTATGCTATTTTATTCAACTTTGCATTTAGCATTGTGTAATTTGTGTTTGTCCGAAAGAATATTTGGCAATGAACTTTGGCGGCATCTTTGACAGTGAGCGCCAAGCGGTATAATTTATTTCATAATCGCTAGTGTACACCGCTTCTGGCATATTCTTGCATTATCATAAAATGGTGGAGAATTCTAACCGTGAGAATAGAAACAAAATTCTGTGACAAAACCCGTGGGAAGGAAATTTTATACCGTAGGAAAGTATACGTAAAATGAAAGCGGAAGCGCTTGAAACAATCTTTCTGGGCTTTATCTACCGTGCGACCAACGAAACATGCCTATATAAACCATCTAAAATATTTAGCGGTGCTTTCAGCCAAATTGTGTTTGAAATTAAGAGTTGTGGATTGGCGTACCAAAGTTCTTTTTTAAAATGATTCCCCTGCCCTCTCTGGCGCAATATTCGACAAGATCATACATCACTCTTGTGAAGGTGGCGAGAAGTAAGTGCATGGGAAGGAGGGATAGGTCAGATTCTTCTGAATCATTTACGCTTCTACTTCCCCTCATTGAGTACTATCGTATGAAGATTATTAAATTTGGATTTCTTCAGCTCCCAAATGACAACAGTACAACATGAGCCAAATCATTTCCAAGGCAAAATCTAGGTGGCTTCCGTAGAAATGGCGTGTCGTTTTGCAAGCGGAAACTATTAAGACATATTTTAGTTCACCGCAAATCGCTTTAGATTCAGTCGAATTAAATCGAGCTTAAACTCTTGAGATCAGTTTCGGTGCATAGTGCTATCGTCTTAATTGAGAAATAGCCGTTTAGACGATTGTACAAATGGATAACTTTTATAAAAATATGCGCAGGCAATTCACTCCTTCGTAGCAGTTAGAGAAAAGCTAGTTGAGGCACTCGATCGTTGTACTCCCGATACGTATTCTCAGAGATATTTGTTGATTGCTCACCAAGACGAACGTTACCTTTTAAAGCTGTTTTATGGAATATTCCACTCTGCAGTTCATAAAAGATGATTTTTGCTGGATCACCTGAGAATATTTCAGACGTTTTTTGGACTGCTTTACGAGGCCTAATCTTATCGATGATATGGCAATATATTTGTTGGTGATACAGTAAGTGGTGATGTAGTGCTGTTCTAATTGTTTTTGTCGTTTCCATTGATCAATTTCGTTTCACCTCCCAAATATTCTTATCTCTGCAATACAGGATATTAGTCGATAATGATGTTTTATCTAATCATAGCATTGGACATGGGTTCGGGATGTAATTGGAACGCTAATCAAGATCGTTAATTGGCAATTAGAACTTGAATGAGAATCGTTAATTAGTAATTCGAAGTAATCGACTACCGAGTAGTCATGCGTGATTTCGTCTACAAAATAATCCTTTTGACCCTGCATCACTTCAGCTCGGCATTTGAATCCCCTTGCCATCTCAATGGATCATTAGTCTTCGTTTCAAATCTATCCAAGGTCGTCATAATTGAATTTGAAGTCAATTTAGCTGAGTTTGAAGTCATTATACAACATCTCAATGAATTCTTCATGGGGAAGCAAACACGTTATCTTTCTTCCGAGATTTTTTAGCTTGAATATCTGTTAGTTGCCTCGTGTTGGCCACTGAGATGCTGTCACGGCCTCTTCATTTATGAGTCGTCAAGTTTTGAGCTGCGTTGCTCGCTTACGTACGCGGCGCGGGAATGATATTGGTTTCTTTTCGCGTTATTGACGGGGCGACCACGAATCATTACATGCACAATGTTTGCGGGTAATACGTGCATGTAAGATGGATCGTACTTTCGTTTCATAGTCATTAATGCGGTCAAATTTTTGAATTGACGAAACAAGCTAACAGGCACGCGTAGGCAACAGGTATTGCTAGCAGACGCTGAAACTCAGAGAATTCAAATATCTCGTAAAAATGAATTGCACGCGCTTTGAGGACAAGAGCTCTCGTCAAAGAGGATGGCGTAATGACAGTGTTGTCCTTTTATGTCAATGTTTTCGCGGTTGACAGGATGCCTCTCAACGCTGGATAAATGCTCACTAAGTGTACAGATTCCGTTCATTTTACAAAGACATTAAAGTATATTAGCAAACAATCTTTATACATGATTTGTGCGTTCGTACTTCTCCGATGCACAATTTACCTTGAAATGTGGAAAGATATATTTTCTACTAGTAATCCAGTGTGATTAGTAACACTGGATCAATAAGAGATAACACTAACTGGATCGCTAGGGAAAACAGTTTCGAATTAATTTTAAGCTACCCAAAGATGTTAAAGAGCTAGCGACCTTGGACATTTTGTCTCAAGATCGTTCCACTCTGTGGGGGGTATTTAAATTCTCAATATATCTTTATAGTCTGTATGTGAAAGTACTTGAGCTAATTGCTTTGAGCCCTTTAGTATAGTCTTGAGCAAACTCCTAGTACTCGTCACTTGAAATTTTCTATTCGTTCCAGAATATTGAAGTGAGCTGCAGTGTGTGATTTATTTGAAGCATCCCAAAAACCAGCTGTAAGATTTCCTGCTACAGTTCGGGAGGAGAAAAAGCTAAAAGACCCTTGGAAGGACTGACACACTTGACAGGTATATGTACTGTTGAATATTCTTTGTGATGTGAAGTAAAGTGTATGAGTGTTTAGTGTTTATGGCGCGATTCAACTTGGAGAAAATGTCTTTCAGTACACTTCAAGGTACTCCAGTGTTCTCCTGCAGTGACACTGGATCAATAAGAGATGGCTCTTGCTGGACGTAAACTTGATAAAACTATGTCTGCTGAGTTCTAATTGGTAGAGTGGTTTTTAAATTTCGTGCAAAACAGTCGCAGCTTTTGACCAGCTGTTTCACATCGCGGTGACAGCGTTTCACAGCCCCAGACAAATTTACAAATCTAGCTATATTTAACTGTGCAACTCTATACGGTGTGTACTTGAGCTTATCCAGCTAGATCATTGATTTGAGACACGGGCACAGGCATGCAGTTTTTGTACATTTAATTATTCTAGCTACTGCAGAGGGGGGCTCTGCTTATAACGAAACAAATAAGTAAGTGATATATTCACTAAAATTTAGATCTCAGCAATCAAACCAGGACAATTTCTATTGGCGTACTTGGTGCCTCAAGCGCAATATCCTAATAAGGAAATAAAATTACTGTAACGGAAGGATCTATGATTGTTACTACTTGGAAGTAATTGTAACACTGTTGCTATGACAACTGATGATGTGACCATCAGCCATGGAATTATAAATCATCGTTTAAAGTACAGCATGGGAAATAAGTTGGATGATAATCTTTAAAGATGTCTTGCAAATATAGAAGAGGATAGCTAGACTTAACTAAACTGTATCTATACTGAATACTTTTATCAGTTCTAACCTGTTCTCGCTAGAGATCCAGTAAGAGTCATTTCTATTGACCCGGTTTACTATCCAGGGTATACCTTCATCTGCCTATCGCTAAGCAACACGAGCACGTCAGCTATATTTAATATTAAATTTTAATGACAGGAAAAGTCATAGGAAGTACATCTGCAATAAATCGAGCATCTGAACATATTGCTGATATCTGCTTCCCTTCATCTTCCTTCTATTATATCGGAGGAATAGAGTTGACTGGGCAGCTGATGTTTGCGAGCGAAATAATCACTACAATTTAGCTGGTTTTAATGAGCACATTAGAGCGAGAAAGTATCTCGTTAATCACATAAATACGTTGTATTAACTAGCTGGAGCGCGGATACTTTGTTTGCGAATGAAAAGCTGCGTGTATTGATATTTCAAACAGCCGCGAACTCATTAAAACTTTTGATGTACCGGCCGCTTGTACGTTTATTGCCAGTTGCCACCCTTGGAGAGAGTTTAACAGTTCGTTACATCTCGCTGTTTTAGTCTGCGTTTTGGCGAAACGTCTTGCGCGTTTAACCCACCAGAAAATCATGTGTGATAATGGGAAGGTTAGGTTGTATATTTTCGTTCATTGGCTCTTCAATTGAGTTCAACTTTTTGTGCAATGCAATCTGACATTTTTCGATAGTGAAGATCAAAGGTAATTTCAACTCTCCGCACTTAAATATATCTCCCTTGCTTTATTTACGCGCTTCGGGGATCAACATAAAATCAAACATGTGCAAATGTAGCCGGCTCTGCTCACTAGATGCAGAAGTTTGCAATAAAAATACACTATCTTTGTGCGTGGCATTCGTTTGTGTTTAGCGTTTAAAGATTCGAATCCGGACTCTGCAGTTGGGAGTCCATGTCAGCGGTTCCAGGTTTCGAACGTAGAAAGACCTTTAATGACGAATCGCTCCGCCCTCCATGTACGTTAGAGTTTGGATCGAATTTCGTCGTTCGACCACAGTCTGTCATTTGTTATCAGACGCGCTTAGGGGTGAGATCGCGTTATGGGTTTTTACGAAGACCTGTTCGTTGATCCCGTAGACGCGTCCTTAAAATGCGACTTATGTGATGCAGTATTTCGTGATCCTGTTAGAACAACATGCGATCATGTATACTGTGAACAATGTTTACGGGACTGGTTGACAGAGAACAACAATTGCCCTAGCGGTTGTGAACAGATTTCAAGCGAAATAACGCGTTCATCGTCTTTACAGATTTTAGTGGAAAAACTAAGGACACGTTGCGCGAATTTCAGGCGGGGTTGCGAAGTTGTTACGAGTCTCGGGGAGATGTTAGCGCATTTGGAAGTGTGCGATTATACAAGGAAAGATGGCATGTCTACGTTACTTGGCGCTACTTGCTCGGTTGAACGAATCTCTGTACAGCCGGAAGTGAAATCGCAAGAATTTGTGTGTAGCAAAGGTTGCGGAATGCCGTTATTGTTTCAGGACAGCTCCGAACACGATTGCGTGAAGTCTCTGCAAGCGCAAGTGTGTTCACTGCAAAGTAAACTAACGCGTACAGAACACGAACGAGAGAAAGTGTCAACACGTCTTGTGAAACGCGAGGAATGCATGCAAGAACGGTTCACGCAACTGGAGAAAGAGCTACGATCCTACCAAGAACAAACATTGAATTATGAACGACGTTCCCGCGATCAACGATCGCAGATTAACTATCTCAGGAGACAGCTTGACAATCGTGGAGCGGAACAGGTTAGAATTTTTTTTCAGTCAGTTTTTAAGTTGCTGTGAGAAGACGGGAATATCACGCGTTTTCGCTACTCTGGTTTAGTAGAACGAATGAATGAATTCGCGATTCACAACCTAACGTTTCGACACTTCAACGTTTTCATCGTGTATATTATCGCTAGATTTGACAAGAATGACTTGTTATTTTGTCAAACCAGAAAAGCGAAAATGTGTGTGATCTCATCTGGTGCTTTATCAAAGTTCCTTTGTCACTGGGCAATCAAACCCTGGCTCAAATTAAGATGCGGTTCACTTTGACGAACACTTAATTGGTCAAGGCTTACTGTGATAAAAGAAATGATGCTCAAGCAACTTTTTTAGAACTTCAAACGAGATTACCATAATACAATTAACCCTATTGATGCACTCAAATGCTATTATGAGTTCTATGAGTGAAGATTTTAAGCGAAGAACAACCCAGTTTTTCACCAAAACTTCTTGACAAGAACATGGATATTTCGACTAACACATTGTCTGGCATAGATTCCGGTTTTTTGTGCATTGTTGTTAACATTTTGCGGATGTTTACAGCGATTTATGTGTATAAGATCTTCTTATCCAATTTGATAATTCAAAATACGTTCATGATGCGCACGCCAAAACGAGGCTTCTTGACGCACTTATTGAAATACACACAAAGCGAAAACGAACTTCTTGAGCCATTTATGCGGTGTCAGACTACAAGTTTATATTCGTACTGAATACAAATATGGAGTGCAACCAATAAATAATGGTTGAAAGTTTGAAGATCGTCTGAAAATCTAAGCAGCTCCCGAGTAGAACCTATACCAGGCTCTTGTAAAGTCTTCATGAACGAATATGCCCTGTTTTTATGCGTATTTCTATCGCCGTAGACATTTAGTGCTCCTAAATTTGATTATATAAACGACTTGACAACCTATGATGATGTTGTTGTTAAGTGTTAGTAAACGAAGCTATTGAATCAAGGGTAACCTATTGTGTTTCAAATGCAGATTCAAATGAGAGCTAGCGTAGGATTTAAAAATAGAAGAATAATCCTCTCCTAGCTTTGTGATCTTATTTAAACAGCCGACATACGTTGAAACACTTTCAGCGTCACGCTACGTCAGGGAAACATGAGATGGCGTATGTTGTTTTGTCCATTTATTTATCGTGAAATGTGGCAGGTAGCTGTGGCTACAGTTTGTTCTTCTGACGTCGCTTAAAGTGCGTGATTTGGCGCAAACTGAGCACTCTAGGCGGCTTTCAAAATTTACCCTGTACTGTATCCCTCTGCAGGATATATGGATTATATTTGTACGTTTTGGTGGTGAAGTGCCCCTCTAGGCCTGACGTTCTATTAACACCAACACATGGAAACTTGTGCAAGACAATGCATATTGAACAAATCTGTCATTGCTATAGTTTACAAGCATTAATAAAATATCCCCCCATCGATTCTCTTGTTATTTCAAATACACTCAGCGTTTAGTTTTTGAATTAATCCCTAATCCTTTCCAGTGTATCTTTGTAATTGCATTATGTGTTTTTCGTGTACGCGCTATGAATATTTCTCATATTTCTTCATCGAAACATTTGTCTATATTGACTATTCAAAAGACTTGCAGTTTTTAGTAACAAAGGTTGGTTAACGATAATATGCTGTGCTCCTTCTGATTGCTGGTTTAGGAGCCCGATGCCTGTTGACAAAACATTGAAATTGATACGATGCTCTCTCAATGAATGATAGATTTGCTCCCGTGGTTTTCAATGTTTTTCTCTTTTAAAGGATTAAAAATGTACCATGCATTAATCTGCTTATACTTTCAATACTTCATTGCGCCCAGAAAAAAAAGCATATAAAAAAAAACTTCACACGCGGCGTCGAAATCTCGTATCTCTTTACAATGCGTTTAGCCCACAGGATTTATAGCTCAGTGGACATTTAGTATAATCGGACACAATAGTCGTTCTTTCACTGAAACGGCAAAATCGAATGTCTTGTATTTGTATTCGCGTTCAAATTAAGATTTGAGCGCCAATTGGTTCTTGTTTGTGGTAAATGTCTAAAAGATACGAGGACGTTATATCTTTGTTTTGTCTTCCAAATCGCGTTTCTTCTATCAACACGGTATTCATCAAGCTCGTAATTGTGACTTAGAGAACGGAAAGACTTAGCGATTTACGACATATTTTGACGTTACTGTTCTACGTTGTTCCATAGGTTACCGATGAGAATGAGGTAAGAATTACCCTCGAGCGATCTGGTGGCGCACTTGGACTAAATATTCGTGGAGGAACCGAGGTATGTTAAGCTTGTTTTACTTATATGTAGGTCAGGGATTGTACATATTTATGATATTTGAGTCGTTTGAAGAATTCAGTTTAATTCAAGCAAGTTTTAATCAGGAAGGCATACGTCACAAAAACGTGTTTTTGAGTAGACTTGTTAGATAGAATTGTAATAGATCTTCTTATGCAAAAACTTCATCTTCTTGGATTTAAGGTGTAAAGATAGGGGATTGTACATATTAATTTGATATTTAAGTCGTTTAAAAAAGTCTCCGTATTTTTATAGTCTATTAATGCTTTTGGTCTTGTTTAGTGCGAAATAATTTGAGGGAATTAAAGCCAGATCATTTGGTACTATTACAATTAAGCAGGCAACTTAGCTTGGGAAAACTTGAAGAAAATTATCAGTAATTTTTGGAATTCACTTGATCAGAAAATGTAGCCATAAATGGTGGATAATGGTCGAAATATGTGGCAAAATTTAATGTGCCATTTTTGTCTAAATTGTAATGTCTGGTACTTTTATTGATACTCTGATAGTAATATTGATAAAATCTTTTCGGCCATATATCATCTGGTCTTTCGTACCCCTCAAAACTTTGAATTTAGCTGACTATATTTCTCGACAAAACAGTTGACTTTTCTTTTTTAACTGGTGAAAAGTCCCGAAGGAATTCTACATTGTAGTCTGTGATTTTCTTGAACTTATTTTTATCGTTTATCAGGAAGATGACGGTCACTGTGGTATATATATTTCAAAAATTGTTGAAAACAGCCCGGCTGCTGAGAAGCTACAGCTATATGACAGAATATTGCAGGTACATCATATTTTTTCCCTCCAGCCGTCCTGCTGATTTTAAGACAGGAAATAGCATATCAACATGGCAGCCTCGACGATGCCCATTGATATTTACACATTTAACGCACCCGTTCGGTTTTAGACTGCCAGTTTTTTGCTCGATAATCACGTGTATCTCGGCCTAGTTTGTTGGAAACGTTTTCCAAGCTTGTCAGACGATGTATGCCTTGGCTTTCTGAAACATATGTTCAGCTTATCATTTCATCTATCTTTGGCTATGACTGTATTAGGCATTTAATCGCATTTGCGTGACTTTCGTGCTCCAAACTTGCCCACAACAACACTTTGTAATGTGTCATCTTGAAGTGTCGCTGCACGAAATATGACTTCAGAATATATACGGCGAAGTTGGATCATGCAATTAAGAAAAGTAGTGAAATTCAGGTTCAACGTTTGCCCCCTCTCTCGTTTAATGATTTTCTGCGTCGACAGATATGCATAATTACTGGGTCAGATTATTAGGATGTTATTTTAGTTGAGTTTCCCTGTCAGATAAATTCATTTTATAATAAAACTACAGAGAGTAGGTGCCTCATGTAAGTATTAAACCAGTTCGTTGTTTGTGAGAGTGGGTAAAGTGGTAAATTTATATTATTTTTAAGTACTTTTATTAAAAGCCTAATGAATCTCTTTCATCAAAACCGAGAAAAAAAAACGACTAAACTTTGGTCCAACAGATCAGGTTTCAAAAAATCCCACACAGTTTTATTGAAATGCGCTTAATAAAATCACTATTGTCGTGATTGCAACATCTCTTATAGGCTGCATTCTCATAAGTCGTTTAGCAATGCGCACCAAGTATATGAGTTTTAGACAATACTATTTGCATAGGAAAACGTGTTTGCACCTCTGCCCTAATGCTTTAATGAATAGAGCGATTGCATAACGTGAGCAAGCCACCTTTAATTATCAGCAAAGAATTCTGTTACAATCACTGGTTGGAATTCGCGGGCTAAATTTCTGAGAGAGCAAGTGCACAAGGTTAGCTGGGACAGCGCAAAGTTCTGGAATTTGTCTCTACGTTTATATGCATATCTGTTGCACACAAGCATGTAAAAACAATATATCATATAAAATGCTTATTTTATGGTTCCCTGATAAAATCTTAAAACAATACCTCAAAACTGAAATGTAAAAAAGCTAGTGGCTGGTAGACCACTACTCTAGTTTATATTATCACTTGAGTTTTTGAAGTGTGTCTTTGAGACATGTTTTTGCAATTAGAACGCGATTTCGAGGCATAAACGATACGCTGTGTGTGATAATATAAAAGAAACAATAGCTACAGGGTAATCTTCTAGTTCAATCTAGCGGCGTTGCCATGTCATATATAAAGGTTATCAAATGTGATTGATCATGTTGACTGTGAAAATACATTTTGAATTTTTAATGGCGCTGTCTCGCGCTTAATTTGATCGAAAACCGTCGAGTAATCTCGTGAAAACACGCACAGAATTCGCAGGTTTTTTTGTTTGATGTGAATTCTTTTGTCCAGCTGAGTGCTTCGGCCGGAAAATGCAAAGGAGAGTCGAAATAATTCTTGTCAAAGTTAGATACAATAGTAGCATCCGTTTGCTGTGTGTCTGAGTATGGGGGTCGCCCCATGTTGTGTGTCACATGTCACAGTGCAGACCGTTTACGATCAATTTGAGTTCAATGAAATTAATAGAAGAAACAGAGCTAACGTAAACAGTACATTGCCTGATAGCCTACGCTCAGTTGGAAAGAACCTATCGTCTTTCTTTGCCGGCATGGAATAACTTGAAAACTCATTAAACAACTCGATAGGAGAGCAACTCCGCAACAATTCGAGCTATAAATTACTCGCCAGTGAATGAAATTCAAAATAGATTCCGTCATTCAGCTGTACATTGTACTTGAGAGTGCATTCTGAATACAGTCACGACTGTGCATGTGTTCTACAATTTCCCGTTTGTTGTTCTAGTTATTTACTGAACCCCTGAACGTTTTGCTAACAAAATATATTGGTGTAGGAGAATCATGCTGAGGTTGGCTTATATAAATAATAACCCAGATATACCTGGCATTAAAGTTATTGCAAGCCTTGATTTCAGCGTGAGGTTAGAGTTACGAAACAGTTGTGTAAAAGTTACAAGAACATTTATACGAAAGTTACAAGTTGGTGGCCCAAAGATGATGCTAGCAACTAGGGTAGGCCTATGCAATGTCTGTTTTTCTTCTTGGTATATCGGATATATTATGTGGTTTGTCACACCTTTAATGACTTGAAATTAACTTAATTCATATGTTTGAATTTGCGATTAGGCGCAGTTAAAACGCGTCAGTTGTGCAAGTATTAGTTCAGTAATTCTTCACACCTATTCGCTTAGATTGTGTTAAAATTTTCACCTCGCCTCGATCAAATGTACGCACAACACCCCCGAACTGTGAATGCGATTACACAACGTTTATTGAATTAAGCGCAAATGTTGATTTATTGATATATTTCAGTCCACAAACGTTCGCCGGCATAAAGTGCTTGCAATTATGCCTAACAAGATTTTACTCTCAAACCAATGCACAGACATTAGGAAATTCCAGATTACGCGACTTTTGGCTTAGCTTTATTGATTTGTGAAGTAGGTGCGATACAACAAAGTACATGGATTTATTTCTCTCTCAACATCAACCTGCGTCTAATAATTATTTGCATTTGATAACTGGAGTGAACCTCCTCAAAGAATTATCAAGATGAAGGTGTTTCCATGCGCAAGCAGCTGGCTTGCACGGAAGTTTTAAATTTCGGCTCATATTTACTGTCCATTAACCATTTGCGGCTATGTTGCTATGAGAGTTTTCCGATTTTCTTTTGAAAATATATTCAGCGAATTTCATGGAGGAAATTAGCGAAATATGTTTATCCGCAGAAATTAGTTGGCACGGTGTGAAACGTAATTCAGATTGCGGATTCAGAAACTGATCTGAATTCAGAATAGAGCCATGTTAAACATTCTGACATTTCAATTATACAATGTGGAAATGAGAATATGACTTTTGAAAAAAGTCCAACCATGTGAGAGTATCTTTTCGTTTAGTGAGAGGTATCCTATATAATTAACCTTTTTCATTTCACGACAAATTTCTCGAGTTTTCGCCCACATGGCTCTTAAGGGTTCAAAAGTGCAAACCTCAACGGTTAAAGTTTCAAATCATTGAATAGAACTATCCAGGCATGCTAATCTCTACATTGACATTGACACGAATATTTGTACTCTTGTCCATCTTTTCTGCAGCTTTTTCTAGTTTTTTCGCTCAATTTGGGATAATATTTTTTTGTGTGGTTGTGTGGTGCCGACATATTTCTCCAATTTGTGTTTCACTTGCTTAGGTTTGCGCAAAATTATCACACGAAATTTCGCCTTACTCCGCATTTTGGTGTTTAATATGCATTGTGCAAATGACGAAATGCACTTCATGCTAATTTCTCAAGCGTGGGTTCAACTCTGATCTGAGTTGTTAGCTGGAGTGGCACTTGCGTGATGCATCAATTTAGCACACAACGGGACTAATGAAAGCTATAGCTGAGTTACCATTGAAGAACTCTAGGGAAACCACAGATAGTGATGATATTTATCAGCAAATATTAGTTTTGCCCTGATTGCCTCTGTTGGTCATACTTCTTGAATGAAGTAATTGTTCCCCGGTTTAGTGAACTCCGCGGGGCAGCGAGTGGTGTTCAAATTTTGTTGGTCATCTTGACGTTTTCATCACTTGGAACAACAGTAACCTGCAACGCACGAAATTTTGTTAATTTGCGTAATGATCACTTGCTAATTGCGAAAGAGAGCTCGTCTGTTTTAAGAATAGTTTGAAAATCTCGGAAATGATGTGTTACGTTAGGTCCGGAAATTTCAAATTTTTAATGTCTGAAAATAAATTAAGGCGATTAACCATGCACTATTTGATCCTAGCTAAAATTATCGCGGCAAAAATTCATTGATAGTTTTATTTTGAAATGGTAAGCTGATGGTCACTTCCTCTCTGCTAAATATCATTATCTATAGTATTCACTTGGAATTAAGCTGTCAAAATATAGAAATCAGATATGATTTATTTTTGACCACGTTTTAAGCCTAAACCAGGCTCAGGCACACGGTCGTAAACGCCGTAAAGATAGAGTCACGATATCTCTCAACGGCCATAATATTCTATCTTCTTGGACGTATATCTCATGGAAAACATACATGTTGTCCAGTGATAATTGCTTTGCTAATAATTTGTTTTAAAATGCTTTTTTCGGATGTTTGGAAGGTTCGTGACTTTATCTTTACGACGTTTACGACTATATGGAAATCAGGCTTAAATAGTTGTAAGCCGGAAATTTTAGGACAGGACTAGGATTTGCTTCACATATTTTGCGCAAAGGTTTGGCATGCAGAATCTTTTCATTCTTGCAATTTTTTATAACCTTAACAAAAACCTTAAAAAATACAACTTGGATTTGGACAAATTATAAGTGGATTAGTTAAACTGTGTAAATTTATTTGAGAGAAATTGCTGTGTTCAACAGCGTAATGCCAAAGAGAATGTTCTCGAGTTGGTTCTAATAAGCACGAATCCAGGCTTAGCTGATTACCATACTTCAGAAGGAAGAACAGTTTTGCACGCGACAGTGAACATAAAGTTAATTGACAGCATACTATTTTACTGTAAACTATGTTTTTATAGACCTAGAATTCAAAAGACCTTCGATATTTTTGTCATAAAAACTTGCCTTGGCGAACATTGGCGACTTGCATATATATTTTCCGTTCAAATTTGCATACGTTGGTGATTTGTATTCTAAAGAAACATGCTTATTAACCTCATCTAAACTGGAGGACATATTGAACCAATCAAGTTTTTTTCACGTGATAAGATTAAATATAGGGCTGTTATTAGGAAGCTGTCTCATTAGGTGCTTCATCCTGCTACCCTGTTATGGCTATCAGCTCCCTACTCACAAGAAACTGATGTTAGGCTGAACAAATCCCTGTGTACATGCTAAGCACTTTTGCTAGAACATTAAGCACTTCACATCTATGTTTCCACGAGGTAACTCCGATGACATCATCCTTTATTACAATCGTCAAGCCACTTCTTTAAATTCTCTAAGAAAACTCATACATAGTCCGTTCCTAAGTTTATAAATATCTTCGAGCATAAATGTGTGTACTAACAGGATTAGACATTGATTAAATGACGTTAAATTATAGACTCCATAGAATTGTCTCGCGTCTAGCAATGTTAGTGCTATAGGGCACATTTTAATAGTCAGTAGAAATATTTCGCATTGCAGTCGTAAGTTTCAAAGGAAGATGGTGTAATCCAGATTGGGTTACCCAGGCGATCCCACAATGCATTCGTGGCTACGTGCGCAATGAATCCTGGGAGACAGTCTAGGACCCGTTACGTTTGCAAAAATTTTGTGACAATTGTTGCAAGTACTAAAATAAGATTTGTTGTCAGTTGCATTTTATCGTGAGTTCGTTGCTCTCATAGAGATTGTGGGTTTCATATATCCCCCCCCCCCAACTTTCCACAGTGAAAGACAAACATTCATACATAAAACATGCAAAATGAAAACATCAGTTGAGTTTTTATGTTAAATTTTCATGAATAACTGTAGGAGAGAGAGACAATTTAGAGCAGGCTGCAGGCATTTCTTTTTAATTTTAAACTGGGCGTGATAAGCTTGTGATGTGCAACGCGTAGTTAAAGATATCGATCGTAGACCTACTGTACATGAAATTTTCTACTGTACATGAAATGAAAACATCAGTGGAGTTTTTACGTTATTTTCATGAATAGCTGTGGGGGAGAGAGACAATTTAGAGCAGGCTGCAGACATTTTTTTTTAAACTGGGCGTGATAAGTTTGTGATGTGCAACGCGTAGTTAAAGATATCGATCGTGGACCTAGTGTGCATGAAATTTTCTCGGTGAGAGTTTCATTACTTTCACAGTGTTCAGAAAAGATTGAGGTGATTTTCGTGTCCTCCTCCTTGATGATCTGTAAGTGCTGCTGTACTAGATTACTGTATAGATATTATCTTATTATGTACATTACTACCGTGTAATTCCCACTTTTATCAGCCTCCAATCTATTTCATGAAAATATTCGGGCTTTTTTTACCTTTCCTTAGTCAGAAGTAAAGGTATTAACTCCGTTTTTCGGACATAAGGTATTCTAAACGAATAGAACTCATCATTGATATAAGTTGCCAAGCTTTTCGTGTAATATAGTACCTCTCTTTCTATTTAACCGAATAGCATTCACTATTTAAGATATTTTTGGGTAAAGTGAGAACGCATTGGAGTGAAGGAATATTTTCTTCCTAGACAGCTGCAGTTGTTTTTATTTCTTGTATGTATAACGCTGTAGAATTTATTAATCTCTCGCGGCTAAACGAGCAGCACGCTGTGAGAAAAGACATCTTGACGGATATATTAATATTCTTTCCTGCTGTTTTTACGTGGGTGACTCCGAAAACGCGGGCGATCGATGCGAATTGACGAGCCCATTTTTTGAGCTCTTCAAATTTTTGCGATATTTCAATTTCCTAAACTAATCATCATCATTTGCGCTTCCTGAGCGAAATCAACCAGTTTTTCAGCCGATTGTTGTCACTGACCTCATATCGAGACTGGATTTCATAGCGTCTGTGTCAACTGATCTCATAAAAAGTCCGGGCCGTGTGCTAGGACTGCATGAGAGTATGAATTTAGTCGTTTTAAACTTTCTGACAGGCGAAACGCGAGGAAACTAGATTTTATCACTTGTGACTGGGTATCTGTCGCAATTTTTGCTTGCCTATACGTGTTTGAAGCACGGGAAGGAAGAACAACTCTTACCTTCAAAAAGAGTGTTGTCATTCACGTGCCACTTTTTTTGTTTTATTTGCCCTTCGTTTTTTGGACAAAAGATATTTTGTTTCCATATTATCATTGTGTTTGCAACATTTCAATTGCTGCAAAGTAGCTGTCTAAACAAAGTCTCTTTGTCCTGCGGGCATAAAACTTGCTGAACATTCACTGTATCGTTTGTAAACTGTCAATAGAACTCCTACCAAACCTCACAGGAAGAACAGTTGAGAAATGATACACAACTATCATGTGTATCAACATTTTTGAAAATGATAGCGAAAACAGTTTATATGAATTCACATTCACCCCCCACAAGACTCACAATGATAAAACACGAGAACTACTTGAACTTTGAGGCACTTGTTCAATATCAAATGTTGTCAATCAAAATCGTTCTTCCTCACGGTGTTCCCTTCTTACAGATCAATGAGGTGGATCTCACGAACGCATCACATCAAGAAGCAGTGAATGCTTTCAAAAAGGCTGGGAATACACTCGAGATTACTGTACGAAGATTGCTAAACCATAAAGGAAGCGATATGTTCGCAAGCGGGTTCGTCTCAGTTGGGGTGCAGACTGACGCGGTAGAGCCGAGTGAAATGAGGCTGCCTGTAACTTGTTGCCGTTGCAGAAGTAACAGATCTAGCCAGGAGTTCTCTTCGCAAGGCGCTATAAACACCATACATCAAAAAGAGGACTCGGGAGTTGACGAGATCGGCGAACATCAGTCGGATGTTGACGCCAGTTGCGAGAATCATGAACTGAAAGGAGGGTACACCTCAGATGATGTGAAACCACGTGACGAGACTCTGAATACATTGCTGTTGAATACGTCTCTCGCTGCTTTGGGGAAACGAAGCAGCAGGATCGTGCCCGCAGATGCAGGCGAGACACCCTACGAACCAGAAGAAGAACTTCAGAGTTTGAGCAATGGCTACTACTCAGGTAATGTTAGTCAAGCGAGCTTGGAGAACGAGAAACAAGCAGCAAGTGAGAATGTCAAAGAAGTTTTGGAACCAAATCAGCCTCATGATGAATACTCCAATCCAGCCATTGAAACAGATCAGTTGTATTTCGACTCTGAATTGGAATACGAATATGAGGTGTGTTTTTAAAATGTTTGCTTCTGCTAATCTCTCCACAGGGCTATTGTGTATTGTTTTTCGTGTTACCACACCAGGAGCTGGAACAATTGCAGTTTCAGAGACCGATGTTTCTCACTGATTTTTTTGACAATTTCTTAGAACTAGCTTCAAAACTGTTTCAATCTTTGTAGGAAATCACAATTAGAATGTGCGGACGCAAAGCTCTAGGCATGAAATTATTCTCAGGCGATGGCGACGATGCGAACTCAGTGTTTGTTGATGAGGTATAAGATCTTAACCCTTTTTCCTGTTGTCTAGTAGCTGTAGTTTCATTGCAATCAAAAACGCTTTGGCTAAATCGACCTTCGTTTTATTCACAGGTCGACCCTAGATCCTTGGTAGGTAAAGATGGCCGAGTAATTGAAGGGGATCAGATTTTAAAGGTGAGGCTGCTTAGAGGAGGATTAAATTTGCTCAATGTTTCTTTGCATGAAGATTCGCTTTATTATACATTATAATTGAGGTGTCTTAATGTAGTATTTTCCTACCTCTAGATCAATGACTTGGCGGTGACTTGCTTGGAAGATGCCGTTGGATTACTGAGTGAAAGACACAACGAGATAAAGTTTCTAGTTGCAAGACCTGTAGCCGAGGTAATACATGACATCTGGATTCATCAAAGTGAACACGGACTAACTTTTCGTTCTCTTAAATATCTCTTGTTTAGTTACAAGCAACTTTGCTGGGTGCAGAAAGCGACCACGGTGAGGCATTGCACGACCAAGCCCGATATCATCTCGAAGCCTTTCCGATTGGCGTCATTCAAGAAGAAGACGAAGACGAAGTTGAGACGGCGATTCGCGACAAGTGCGAGAAAGATGAAAAGGACTCGGGCTTTGGCCGTACCGATGATAGCACGAAGAACGACTCGGAGGAGCAAGACGTTGGCGACGAGCATCATCGGGGCGATGCGAAGGAGCAGCACAAAGCTCAAATGGATGCACTGGGTAAACAAATTATCCACTTCACTGCGTGTGCGAGCAACGCAAAGGAACTGGGACTGCGAGATAGTCCACGGGAGAAGAGCTCGGACGAACACTCGCAACGCTCTGGAGAGCACGCGAGACGCGATCGTGGCTCAAAACATAGCTCGAGGAAGTCTGGGAGCAAGACTTCCTCAGATGAGAATGCGCACAGCTCCGGCCATGAGAGGAATGGACACAAGAGTTCGAAATCACACAAATCAAGGAACTCTGAGAGCAGTCCAGTTACCTCGAAAAGTAAAGAGAGGTCAGAAAGCAAGAGCGAACATCGTAGAAAGAAGGAAAGGTCTGGTGGGGACTCTACTAGATCAGCTCGGTCATCTAGAGATGATCGTGTATCCAAGGAGGATCGTAATGGACGCTCGAGTGAGAATCAAGAGGTGAAAGTGCAATGGCGAGTACGACGAAATAAAGATGGCAGCAGAATTTTCGTCAGTAAGAAACTGAAACCTGCCAAGCAGAGACTCTTGCGTGAGCGTGCGCAGAAACTTGCCGAAGAACGACGAGGATTGACGACAGACGACGAAACACAGTCGGTGTACCTCGGCCGTTACTGGAGTCGGGAAGATCGTCGGAAACAATTAGATAAAGTTCGCGAGGCAAGAAGAACGAAGAAGGATGAAATAGACTCCGAAAGAAAAAGCAGTAGTAAGAGAAATGATTTTCAGATACTTGAACTAACGCACAAGAAAATAGCGTCTACAGAACAGCGTTTTGATGATTTCATGACGGTCGAGGAAATATTGAGACAGCGAAATAGGCTGGGCATGTCGAATGGTCCTGTTTTTGTCACGACTGTCTAGCCTCGCTTGAAAGAAAAGTATTAGAAAGTGAAGTATGTATAGAGATTGTATAAATAGTTATGTTAAGCATATTGATATTATAGCACCACCTTAAAGTTGTAAACATATTGTACATAAAATTTTTTCGACGTAAAATTTTAGTCTATATCCGATCGAATTCTTAGTCACATTCCACCCAAATGTAGTGAGTTGATTTTTCGCATATGCTTGTCATGTCGCAAAACTTTGGTAACAATCAGTTCATTATTTCGTGAGATATTTTGCTTGCGTATCGTCAAACAAAGAAATAAATAAACAAACAACAAACAAGAGCAAAAACAAAACCTCGTGGCAGAGGTCCATCTGGTAGTTGTGACGTCATAATAGGGTGTCAGCGGTGTTTCGCTGAAAGCAATATGGCGGTCTGAAAAGAAGCTTTCACTTTGTGTTTCTCTCGAATTTGAACATCATGCTGTGGGCATGCTTTTAATGCTAACTAAAATTCAGCACATTCAATGGCTACCAAGAAGCATCCTTTACAAATACTGCGTCTTTTGCAGGAAGAGAGACGTGCAGTTATTTGAATATCCGCCATGTTTTGCAACGAGTAGTGAACATTATAATATTGGACGACGCTTTCTTCAGACCGTTGCCACAGTTCAGAACAGAACATCACGGCTTCTTGAGTTGCTTGATCATGCAAAGAATGATAAATCACGGCTTGGGAGGCTTGAAGAACTCAACGAACATTTATTAAGGTGTAAATTTGTCAAAAACCATTACTAGTTTAATTCAATAAAACTTCAATATAATTTTGTGTTTAATATGATAGGCTAGCATAGTCTATCTTTTGACTGTCACGTAATACTAGCTGTTTGGGGCAGACCTTTTACCCGATAATATGTCAACATAACGTCTGATTGTTGTGTAGTGATTTGAAATCCCCCAAATGCAGAAAAGTGACTGATCGTTTCAGGGCCTTTAACAGCCTTGACTTGTGATTTCAGATATCCCTCAGCTCGCAGTCTAGCCCGGAGATCTGGTGTGACCCAAATTCTACATAATTGTCATGAGTCAACAGACGAAGATATTCGGGGCGAGGCTCGGAAAGGACTGGTACTGTTAGGTTGGACTGCCCCTATTAAAGGAAGGGGGATAAAAATACTGAGTATTGACGGAGGGGGCTCAAGGTATATCATTCGAATTTGAAGCTGAGTTTTGTAATGTCGTTTGAAAACTATTCGCCGCAATATTTTCCTACGTAGAGGTATCATTCCTATTGAAGTTCTCAAAAGAATTCAAAATGTTTCTGGCAATGACGTTATTGAAATGTTCGATCTCATTTGCGGATCAAGCACAGGCGCCATTCTTGCTTTTCTCCTTGGAGTCAGAAAAACAAGCCTTGATGAATGTTCAAAACTCTATCGTCAACTTGCGGCAGAGATCTTCTCCATGAATTCGTTCATCGGCACTGGAAAGTTATTTTTTAATCATGCCTTTTATGACACTTCGAAATTTGAGACTATTCTTAGGTACGTTTTACTCTCTCAACTTTCAAGTTGAAAGACCAAATTTGAATACCGGGTAAAGTAGCGAATGCGTAAAGCATAAAGTAAACACAGCTTTTTCATCTTTTCAAACAGGAATTCTCTTGAGGAAGTGAGACTTATAGACACTGCAGCGGATAGAAATATTCCTAAAGTAAGTGAATATTATGAAGTAAACAGGTTTTTTCAGTTGGAATTTTTGCTGCATAGATTCTCTCCGAAAAGGTGAAACTTTGAGTTGGTGATTTAATCTTGCAGCTCACAGGAAATTCACATTTGTTCTACGTAAGATACCCTGAATTTTCTATTCTTAAGGCTATAAAGTGATTTTACTGAAAAAAACTTGAAAGAAACAAATTTCGTTTCAGGTACTAGCTGTATCAACAATCGTAAACCAATCCATTCTCCGTCCGTTCGTTTTTCGCAATTATCGTCATCGTCATGAATTCAGATCTCGTTACCCAGGCAGTTGTAGTCACAAGTTGTGGGAGGCTCTGCGGGCTTCATCGGCCGCGCCAGGATATTTTGAGGAGTTTAAACTGGGGCGAGATATTCACCAGGTATTACTGCGTGACATAAATCCCATTTGAAGAATTAGAGATCGAAAAAAAGATTACAAAGTTAGCAAGAAAATCATTGAAATCAAGAATTAAGTTGAAATTGCTTTTTCGGGCGAATGATCTTGATCGGTAATGTCTGGGAGAAATGATTTCGTTTGGCAAATAATTGGTTGTATCTGGTGCAAATTTAGGACGCTTTTGGACAAGTTTAGATAAAAGCTTTGGAAAATTTTTATTGGAGGACTCATATTATTAACCAGCTCTACTGCTGTTAAAGTTCGGTGGAATAGTCAACACATATTGAATACTATATTTCCGAGATATTTTCATGTGTTTAGGACGGAGGATTACTGACGAACAGTCCTTGTGCTCTTGCAATTCACGAAGCTAAACTAATCTGGCCTTCAACTCCGATACAATGCGTCCTTTCTCTGGGGACTGGAATCTACCATAGCCCGTCACGACGGATCAATTCAAGTTTTAGCAGTCTACGCGAAAAGTTACTCAAAGTTGTTGCAAGCGCCACTGACACTGAAGGTTCAATTTTCTTTTTGCCCGTGTGTAGCTACGACGAACAAGTTTTCCAGCCGAACGTACACGCAAGTTACACGGAAATGACTAGCATTTGAAAAGGCTCTTTGTCAAGGAATAACTTGCCAATTTTCGTAATACAAGCGAGCAAATGAAATTTGTCAAGGAAAACTTGCTCGTCTGTGAGGGGCTTAAGGTTAATGTAGACTTCTGCATTTGGCCATCACTACTACTCCTTATGGTTTATATCTTGTATTTCAGCGGTGCATACAATCCTTGGAGATTTATTGCCGAAAGACGTATACTTCAGATTCAATCCATCTTTAAAAACAGACGTTCCTCTCGACGAGTCCACCGAGGCGAACTTAGACAAACTTATCGCGGACACTGTGCATTATTTGGATAAGAAAGAAACTAGGATCCAGGCCACGTCTTGCGCGGTCTCCCAGGACAAACCTCTATTTCAATATTGGCGAGAGAAACTGCATGGTAGCTATCTACTGCCCGAGGTAACATGTAGACTGAAGTATTTCTCGCTGAGAGAATGAATGCGGATTTATATTGAAAGTGCTGTCATAACACGTAAAATAATTCAATTAATAATTTTTCATTTCAGTGACCTCTTTCCTCTGACAAGTTTTCCTCGACTCGTTGGATAAACACGTTTTCTTGCCAAGGTCTCTTGTCAAAAGAAAACCTATCAATTATTACTCCTAAAGACTAGCTAAATTTGGAATTGGCTGAATGAATTATAATCTTTGAAGTTCACGACTTTGTAGGCAAGTAATATTTGGTTGGAACAAAAGGCATCTTCGTGACTTTAGCTGGCACCAATTTCTTGTGAACTTGCAGCTGTAATTTTTTACCATTCTTGGCGTGTTTCGTCTGTACATAACCCATGGCGATATTCTGTTTTGGTAAGCAAGGCGAGGGACAGCCGCTCGTTACCCTACCTGCAAAGTGTAAAGGAGACGGATTAGAAACTGCATATAGAGTTTCTAAAAACGCGTGTTTTTAAAAATTTACCTATCTCATTGCCATCAGCATCCAGAATCCCAGCTCCGGCTAAAAAAAGATGGTGTTTTACGTTGCTATCTTCTCTGTCATGGGTAAAAAGCCGTAAAAGTTTTCCCTTCCTTAAAACTACCAAAATGATTAGGCGTGAACATTTGTGAAGACTGTTTGATACCTCTGGCTGGTGGTCCAGTTGAAATAATCCCAACTCTTTTTCTTGAAGGTTTCTCTGCAATTTGTTTTAAAATAATGTCTGCACCAGGAAAATCTGCGTTCGCTCGTCGTCTTTTACCTAGGAAATGATTGAAGTAAAGTATAGTACTGTATACTGTCTTCTGGATAACTCTGACAGTTCTCTAACCGTTCGTCCTAAAGGTCCAGCAAGACGTCTCATTCTTACCAATTGTCCATACTAAAGTTGCCTCCACTGGTGATGTTGTCTCATCAATATCATTGCCATAGAGACACAGCCCTGCTTCTAGTCTCAAACTATCTCTGGGAGCTAGTCCTGCCATTCGAACGTTCACACTCTCACTGGCCAGCAGTGTTTCACAAAGTCTTTGAACGTCTTCATTAAGAACTGATAACTAAAATAAAAGATAATGAGTTAGATCATATCAAGATTCCATAAAGTGATTATCTCCTGTAGTTTTCACAGGATCAGTGAGAGATGACTCTTATTAGACCTATGGAAAGACCAGTTGAGAACTGATCGAACTAAAAAGTATAAAAGTAGGCATTCATTTTCAATACCTCAAAGCCATCTTCTCCCGTGTAGCCACATCTTGTAACATGGACATCAGGAATACCGAACACCTGCATCGTTGATCCATTCATAAAGTACAAGTCATTGAGATTCTCCTTCACACCTTCTTGAAGAGCTTTGGCTGCCTCAGGACCTTTTCAAACAAAGAGTATGATTCATTTTCATTATATTGTCAAACAATTCAAATGATTCTCTAATGGATGAGTAAGACTAGGAAATTGTTAAACCTTGAAGAGCAATCAGAGATCTGTAATCCAGTATTTCTAAATTCACGTCCAGTTCTCCCTTCACATCTGCAACTTTCTCCTTCAAGTACCAAAAGTAATCTGAAATCTTAATCCTAATCCAATGTCTAATCTTAATCTGATGCTAACCTTCATTATTTGTGTGATCTTGTCGGCACAACCGGCATTAGAAACGATGTAAAGTTCGTTAGGCAATTTGTTGATTATCAAGTCGTCATGTATTCCCCCTTTCTCGTTAGTGAACACAGACAGCGTCCCCTGCTGATCATTTAGGCCCTCGATATCTGCCACCACTAAACTCTCAAGACATTTCACACGATCTTTGCCATGCAACTTAAATTGCAGCATGTGCGAGACATCAAATATCGAGGCGTTACTTCTAGTGTGATGGTGAGAGTTCAAAACACCATCTGTATACTGGACCGGCATGGACCAGCCACAGAATGGGACCATTTTTGCTCCTTGGTCAAGATGAAAGTTGTACAAAACAGTTTTCTTCAAGTCAGTCTGTGATAGAGGAATCAAATAGCATATTGTATGAAGGAGGTTTAAGTTGTCAGTTCAATCGCACTGTCCAGTGTAATTAGGAAGTCAGTGCAACAAACCTGAGCTTCGCTTGCATAACTTGCGCATAAAGGACGCAAATACGTTGCGCGAACCATGAGCCCAAATCCAGCTTTTCTTGTACCAAATGCGTGCTTAAACGGAGCTGACAGAAGTTTCATATCGGTAAATCAACCAAAATGTTGCAATCGGCAGTGATTTTTCCGCTAAATTGTGATTTAATTTAATCTTTGTAAATCCGAACCGGCAGTGCACAGTGGCCAGCGGAGTATCGCCAAAATCAAAATGGCGTCCAAAGAAGATTAAAACAAGAAAGAAAATAGGACAGAGTTTTTTGTAAAAAATGCATTATTTGGAAGACTATTTGGAGTGTAAGTATACTCATATTGTAGACTGTGAAGTATTACGTAGTCGGATGTATAAAACGAAGTTCCGTAAGGGGCAGTAAAGGCTTGCTTTTAAGTTTTCTGTTCCGCTTTCGTCCGCCATTTTGTTTCCGCAAAAGCTAGCTCATTAAATACTCATTGTACATTGTTTCTTTCAAGACATGAACATTTTTACCCATATATTTTTACTTATTGTGTACCTTAGAGCAGAGAAAACATTACATGTTTGGCATTACTATACTTTTGAAAAAATTATATGTGTAATTCTATAATGAGATTAAATTCTAGTATTGACAGAAGTTAATTATTAACTTGATATATTGTTAAATTTTATAAAAACACATTGTGCAGTTGTTAGTAATTCAGTTTAGTGGAAATTTGGGAATGATATATATTACCCACAATGCACTAGTGCTTTTTGGAAGGTGGTTGTCAAGGCAACCATTGACGTTAAAAGTTGTTTAAGGCTGTGATATACGATTAACTTTAGTGATAGAACAATTGCCGACGGATCTGAGAGAACGCTTTACAGAGATGAGAGAAATGGATTTACAAGTTCAAAGTAAGGTTTACTATGTATTATGAAATAATAATTAAGTAGTTTTAGTTTCAATAGAATTTTAGGTGCTAGGCAGAAGAACGTTACTCTACAATATTAATTAAGGCTGTGATATGTAAAAATTTTAACAGATGGAATTGATGACTTGGACATGAAGGTCAAAGACTTCCTTTCCAATGCAGAAAAAGCGACGGACGATTGGAAAGAGGAGAATTATAAAAATCTAAAACAGGTCTATGACAAGAGTCTTAAATATAAGTTTGTTTATGCTGAATATTTCTATCAGTTGTAAACTATTGTTGCAGTAAGAATAGTTTCTAATTGATCCAGTATTACTACAAGAAAAATGCTGATCTATATTAGATAGCTCTATTTACCTAACTGATTCTTAAATTGACTCGATCAAAAGGAATATTCAAAAGCTGTAGAAGACGCGGAGGAGAAAGTGAACATTGCAACCCAAATCTATGATCTGGTCGATCGACATCTGCGCAAACTTGATCAGGAACTTTCGAAATTCAAAATGGAACTTGAGGCTGATAATGCTGGCATCACAGAAATCTTAGAAAAACGTATGAGACAGTTTTGGGCAAAAATACGTTCCTTTTTTAGCCCAATAACATGCAACAGACTACCTGTGAGAAGTATAAGATCTTCTGGTGTTAAACAGAGTAAAGTACCTCAGAGAGGGGGAGGGAGGACTGGGCTGCATTGCATCTTTGTAGGTCAACTAGAAATATAACTTTATTTTTAATGGACATGAAAGAATATGAAAATTTTGGTGAAGTGCTAAAGAATTTGATTTTTTGACAGGTTCATTATTACTAGATGAAGTACAACAACCAGACCCACCAGCAGTCAGCATTCTTCAACCCATTCAACCTTCGGCTCGGAATATTATTCCGCCCTCGGCACACTCGCATAGTAAGTGTTTCCTTACTAGCCTGGAATGCCAGCTTTGCAGTTTGTACAGAAGAGCTGGTGAGAAAATCTACAGTTCAACCCTTAGCTTTGTATTTATGAAAGACTTTCTTTCAGAGAGGAAAGCAGTGTCTATTGATATCTTCAATGAGGACCTTCCTAATGGTGATATCTCGGTTCCAGTCTCAACTGTCAGTCTTCCTGACTACAGTTCTTTCAATCCATATTTTCCTCTGGAGACCAAAGTCTCATTATCTTCATCTCAATCAATGCAATATAACTTAGGTAAAGATTAACCAAATTAAACTATTTCAACTACTAGTGCTCTTGAAGCATTCTTGTTGGAGAATCAATGTTTTGTGACATTTTTTTCCAGGAACAAATGGAGCCACCTCAAGTACTGCTGGTTCACCAGCAGACACTTCATATGAAATGGCAGGCAGAAAAAGCATGAACATCAAAAGCTACACACCAAATATCAAATCAGAATATTCAGGTGATTAATTAGTGTCAAGAAGACAAATCCATGAACACTCATTTATCATAATGTTTTTTCAATTACATTTAACTCAGAGACAAGTTGCCTTTATATTTTCATCTGATAAATTCCCAAAGTAACAATCTTATATTTTTATACTTTTATTTGTCCAGGTTTGCCCATGTCTTTGACGGGCACCCCACAACTCGGTAACCCCTACGCTAACTCAGTTACAGGGGTCAACTATACCCCCACCTCCTCAACAATGGTTTCTGTGTCTCATATGGACCTCAACCCACACATGACAGGTTCAACGAACAAGCAACCTGCTAGGAAAAAGTACTTGCTCATCTTTTTAACTATTTCTGACATTGTTAAAATGCAGAATTCTTGAAGTTATGATTGATCATACAATTCCATTAATGGTGGTTTGTTTTTTTCTGTGAAGACAAAAGACACAAGCAGCTGCTGTGGCAATGGTCAATCCAGTTCCCTTACAGACTGAAGTTATACAGCCTGCTGTTGACTGGGTCTACGATCCTAACGAGCCACGATATTGTCTATGTAACCAGGTACATGTGGGTAGTCATAATATAGACTGGATTCTCTCCTCCTTTCTATGAAGACATAAACAGTGCGTGTGCTTTTTACCTTTTGATACCTGCAATACTTTCCCTGTTTTGTCCTGTCACTTGCATACTAGCTGTGGCTGGGTTTTTTTCAGTAAAACTGTTTGTTGCTTATGAATACTTATTCTTTTTCGCGTTTAGGTCTCGTATGGAGAAATGGTTGGTTGTGATAATCCGAATGTAAGCTCAGTTGTTTTGAACACTAAAGCTCGCTTAATGATCACTTATCCAAAGCAGACTGAACTGTAGTGCACTAACTTAGTATGAATGTATTCTACGATTAGTTTTCGAGAGATAGGGATAAAGATGTAAAGGTGGTAATAATTGGTTTAATTTGTTATTTTGTAGTGTTCTATCGAGTGGTTTCACTACGGTTGTGTGGGAATCACAGACCCTCCCAAAGGCAAGTGGTTTTGTCCAAAGTGTACTGGAATTATGGCGAAGAAAAAGCGAAGATAATGTCACCAGGTAGGAGTTGTAGCTCTTGGAGTTTACTTTGTTCTCAAAACAGCGCGATTGGCGAGCGGCGAAGATTCGACAGTTTTGGTAGAATTTTCTTTCGTACTAATATGATAACTCTAGCTGGTTTCTCAGAGTTAAAAGCAGGCACAATATATTTATAAGAATGATGCATTTACTATATGATGTATATAAACTATAGATGTCAATAAATAGCACATTTACAACAACAGATTCGACACTATTCAGCTACGTAGTCCTGACTATCGTTGTAACGAACTACAGTGCTACGTAGAAGACATTCATAGTTTATTTTCCAGCATTCGTTAACGCCATCTTTTGACGCCTTCGTTTTTTCAGCATCTTTAGTTTGTCTTCAAATTCTCTTTCAGAACATTTCCTGACTATTTTAGTGTATGTCTTTAGGTACCTAAGCAACTGTCCTTTTTTATGCTCTATTGGTAAAGTCTTGGTGGTCTCTCTGATATTGAAAACCTTTCTTTTAATCGAAATTTTTCCAGTGTTAACATGGTCGTTGATGTCTTCGCTCACCATTTCTCGAGGTGTTGTTGTAGCACGCTTTCTCTTTCGACTGTTTGACGCCATTTGTTTGCCAATACATTCTTCCCGGCTCGTCATTGTTTCTTTGAAATTTCTGGCCACAAACAACGCGAGAAAAAATCCACTTGTTCTGCCTTCGTTTGACGAGGCTCGCACGCATTTGGACGCTATAAGAAAGACGACAACTGACTCACACTGAAAGCAAATCTTCTCGGAATGGTTAACACAGTATGGTGTATACAAAGAGGTTTTTTACCTTCAGAAAACAAACTTCGTCCTCTGTGTGGCCATTCAGGCAGCGCCTTTTTCAACTCAAATTTTTCACGAAACTTTTCCAGCACTTGTTTCACGACTTCTTCGTTTTCCTGAGTATAAACATAGAGAAACAAGATGAGATGCAGACAATCGTAGGTTACTGCCTCATGTTATTATTAACAGACAAGCGTACTAGTGTCCTTATATACCATATTGTGCAATGAACAAGTGGAGTAGACAACTTTCTTAACGTTTGGGAAGCTAAGAGCGTGACTCAAAACTTTCACTTGAAACTTCGCTAGTGATTGTATTCTTCGCTTCTCTGTCGCATTCTAAAGTAATCGGCAAAAATCTGCATTAATTTGTGTGGCGTTAGACAAAATACTATAAAAGTTAACAGATATTTCTAATCCCATACCCAGGGTCTTCTCTCAATTTCGAGCAGAAAACCTGTGTACAAGATTGTTTAGTAGTACCACATGATCAGTATCACAAGTGACGTAATCAAGTCTAGTGACGATGCCAGAACCTGAACACGAGGGATCCACGAGGATATATTGGACATTTGTGTACAAAGGATCCGTAGGGTTGGTCTATATTAGAGAAAAGCAAGTTTCAAAGGGACAGGTTAAAAGCACTTTGATCAGACTATTTAAAGTAAATTCACTCTACAATACACATCCATTTGACTCAAATCTTGAAAACTTCGACGTTTTAAAATTTGGTGTAGACCTTTAAGAAGTCTTGATGTTTTGCCAAGACAATGTTTTCCCCGGAGCGGCGAAGAAGTCTTCTCATTGTGGTGATTCTTTTCTCAGAAATATCAAATGCAAAAATTTTTCTAGAAACAAGAACCACAGAAGATATATAAGTCTAGTTATACTACCAAGCTTGATCATCGACTAGATCAGTTCCTCGACATGCAGCACACAATAGTTCTTATCTTAAGTTTCACTCACCCAGTGTTTTTCATAAGAGCAGCTAAATGACTTGTCTTGTTTCCCGGGGCTGCACATGCATCGATCACATGGCTTCCACATGATGGCCGAAGCACAAATGCTGGGAAACAACTGGCCTAGATGACGATTGGAGGTATTACAGGATAGAGTATTTCACAAAGGTGGAACCAGTGCGTGCTGAACTGAAGCTTACTTTGTCTTGCAGGATGATTTTGCCTTCTTCATACAAAGTGTTGTCATGAAGATCTGTCCCAGGTGAGAATGCCAAGACATCAGAAATATGTTCATCCACTGAAAATGTCTTCTGCTATTTCCCATGAGAAGGTAGGAAAGAGTCTTCGTATCAGTACGCCACCCTCCCCCCAAAAAACCCGGCTGTGTTTAACGCAGTCAAGCACAAAAGCTTTCTCGCTGACCAACCTGAACTAAAGCCATGGGCGGATCAAGCGTCCTTTCTAATAATTTGAAACCATTTTCAATAAACCACTTGATGGTATCTTCGGTTGAAATTTTCAATGTATTCACTCGAACATAACGCGGAATCTGTCCTTTTGTTTCAACATGTTAAGAAATGTATAAAATATTATGAAATGATGTTACCAGATGCATCAATCTGTTTATAACAAAGAATTGAGCATTCATTGTCAAGTTGTGAGCATACAACCTTCTTGCTTCTGGATATTTTGGGGTAACAGATCTTCATTGTTGATGACTTTAGCCTTGACCTTCATTCGAGCGAGACCAGCTTGCAAACTGGTTTTATTCCGGTTTATAATCTGTTTCAGTCTACCGCCAGTTTGAACTCCATAACCAAACAAGAAATCATAGACAAGAACCAAAGCCATGGGATATTTCAACTGGTCAAAGAACAAAGTGATGTTGGGATGAGTAAGCTTTACTTATCCTAATAATGAGCGCGTAGAAAGTATAGCAATACCTGTTTTTCAATTGATAGCAACTTAGTATCGTTCAAGAGCTTATCTGTTACAGATTTATCTAGATTTGAAGAAGGGATTGATTTAGACTCTAAAATAAATTGGTGAACCTTGTCTATGTCAAAAAAAAACATTCGTTAATTGACGTTGCTCACTCCTTGACTTATATACTCTGGTTTAATACCCCATAAAACTAGCTTTTAGCGCAGTTCTTACATTTTAATGCTTCACATACTAAAGCATATAGCTTCTTCTTGTTTTTTATCCTACTATTTTCGATAACTAACGTTTTTGGCGTTCCTTTTTTCGCCAAAACTTCTTCAATAATGCGACCGGCATTTGAGTAAATTTCCGCCATCTTGATTTGGCCAAGATGGCGTCGTCTTTCCACTACTTTAAAATATTCTTTAATCTTCGATCTTCACGTTTGTAACTCTTGACAATTTTATCTGTTAGATAATAACAGTTTTCAAAATGGACTTCACTGAACTACATGCTCCAAAAAAATATAAAATATTGTTCAATAAATATCAGATATGGGTATAAGTCTTGTTTAGCAGCTTCAAAAAAGTGAAAAACACCCATTTCTGTTAATTTTCCTGAAAAATTTTCCTTTTCTCAGGGGGGTTGTTAACCGTGATATTCATGGGGTTTTGGCCATGGTTTTGGCAAAACAAAATTAAAAGTGACTTTTGTTTTCTTTGAAATTCTGTTTTAGAAATGTACTAAACCTGTAAAGACACCTACAATGGAACAGTTAATACCTGTGATAAATAAACTTCAAGATGTTTTTAACACAGTTGGAACAGAAGCTGTACAATTGCCGCAAATTGTAGTTGTAGGAACACAGGTAAAATTGAGAAAAACATTGGTTTGAAATTGATATTTGTGACATATTGTCTTTGAAAGTGAATAAATATTTAATACATTGTTATCGAGTAGATTTTATAATCTGTTTTGTTTAAAAAACGTAAATAAAAACAAATCTATTTGTTCTTTAGATTTATTTTTCTTTTGAAAACATACAGGAATGTAAAATATAATATTAGAATATTTATAAGATATTTGCCCAGGCAAGTAGTATTATTGCCTAAAAGAATTAGCCAGAAAAGCCACGTCAATTTCTTTTAGGTATCGTGCTTGTGCCCTTTATGAATTGTTGTAGAAAACTTGAAATAAATTAGCTTTAAGGTGCCCAGCTTGACACACTTATGTTGGCTTTGCGATGTCAAATTTTGATATCTTTCCAAAGCGTCTTGTCAAGTATATCCACATGCCTTCTGTCTTTTTAATTCCAAAATTTCTGTTTTAGAGTAGTGGAAAAAGTTCAGTGTTGGAAGGAATTGTTGGAAGAGATTTTTTGCCGAGAGGTATTCGATGTTGTCCGTCAGTCTTTCTCTGAAAAATACTAAAACCTTTAGCTACATGTATGCAAAGTATAAGATTGTAGTGAAATTTATATCTCTTGGCATATTGCAAGAAACTTGTGCTCTTGTAAAAACTACTCGAAAATTATTATATTTCAAATCTTGTTTCAACTGCAATCAAACATGAATTTAGGACCAGGTATAGTCACAAGACGGCCATTAATCTTACAACTGGTCTACTCACCAACCCGCTGGAAAAAAACTAAAAAGAGCAGTTCGAGCGATGGAAGTGGTGACGAGTCTCCAGAGTTTCAAGAAGCCGAGCCAGAGGAATGGGGCAAATTTAGTCATATCAAAGACAAGGTGACAGTCAATAATACTAAGCAAGCTATCATACCGATGTCACTAATTTTATTTTGTTCAATGTTGTTGCAGAAATTTGCAGATTTTTATGAGATTAGAGATGAGATTGAGAGAGAAACAGAAAGATTAACTGGTCATAACAAGGTAAAATAATCTTAACTATTTCAGACTGAACTGTTTAGCTAGTCAATGTTTGATCTCATCTGAATTTTTGTCTTCATATTTCATTCTCAGGGTATATCAAGTGAACCTATCATTCTGAGAATTTATTCACCAAAAGTAGTTAATTTAACCCTGGTTGATCTTCCTGGAATTACAAAGGTAAAAAGCCTGACAATATTTTTTCTCGGAGTTCTATGCAAGCAGGATTCATTCAGTTTTACTCTGACAAATCCCACAGGTTATCTCCAGATACTGCAGTTGGTAAATAAACTTTAGGCAAGTAGACAGTGAGTGCTGTGAATAAATATTGTATATTTTGTATGTTAAGGTTCCTGTTGGTGATCAGCCAATGGATATTGAGAATCAGATGAGAACTCTTGTGCTGAAGTATATTCGCAATCCAAACAGCATAATTCTTGCTGTCACTCCGGCAAACACAGACATGGCTACTTCTGAATCTATCAAAATTGCTAAAGAAGTTGATCCTGATGGTAATATTTGTGCTCTTGGCTCATAAAAATGTATAGATATCACACATTTTTCATTCAAGTACGTAATCCATCAAGTAGCAAGAGGCTCGCAAGAGTGCAAGTGGTATAATTTGACAAATAAGAATGAAATATATTTGTAAGCAGGAAAGACTGGGGCACATCGCCATTAATGTAATGAGTTAATATGCTATACAAGGAGTTCGTCTCTTGATCACCGCTGTGTACTCAAGTGTACCTAATTCATATGCACTTTCCCAGGGAACCGCACCATAGCTGTTTGTACAAAACTAGATCTGATGGATCCTGGAACAGACGCTCTAGATATCTTGTACGGGAGAGGTAATGATATTATATTGTTTTTCAACAAACTTGAAAAAGCGTTTTTATTGACCAAAATGTTCACTTTGCATTTGCAGTTGTTCCTGTTAAACTAGGGATTATTGGCGTTGTTAATCGAAGTCAACTGGATATAAATAATAGAAAGGTGCATGAAGAATTTGATTATATTGTGTGGTGAATTTAATGCAAATAAGCTACAGACCTACAGTCTCTGTTTCAGCTTCTTTGCTTTAGATTCTGTTCATGAAAAACGTGAGGTCTGAAACTGCAACCTTAACTAGTTGATGGACTCTCATTTTAGACAATTGCTGAGGCTCTGACAAATGAACATGATTTCTTTCAACAACATTACCCTGCTCTAGCAGCTAAGAACGGAACGAAATTTTTAGCAAGATCTTTGAACAAGGTAGGAAAGCTAGTAGAGTAAGATAGACTTCTGCATTCTTCATCGATCACCAGAAATGGATTGGAGAACATCGCCGTGAAAGTGCGATCAATGAAATGAGCTATTCATCTTTCTGACAAACTGTTCTTTTTATTATTTTTGTTTTAGCTTTTAATGTTTCACATTCGGAATTGTCTACCTGAACTCAAATCTCGTGTGAATATGATGATATCACAATACCAACAACTTTTGACGTCATACGGGGAGCCTGTTGTTGACAAGGTATGGCATATATTGAACTGAAAGCTCTTTTCCTAATCGAGCAAGGGACTGGGTCTACTCATAAACCGCATTGCATCGATGGATGTTCGGCGAGAAAATTGCTTGAGCAAGCTTGGGAAAAGGGCAATATATTTTTACATGTCATTGACTTAGACGAACTAACTACTGTTGGCGTTAATTTTTCTTTGCTTCCAGCCACAAAGTTTGATTATTTCATTGTAATCTAGGGCCCAACATTGCTTCAACTTGTCACAAGATTTGCGTCAACATACTGTTCAATTATTGAAGGAAGCGCAAAAGAAATTGAAGTTTCAGAATTGTACGTTCGGTCGATGGAAAACATCTCGAAGCTTGTACATGACATCTTTTAACTTATTTATTTATGTATTATTAATTATTGTTTATTATTGTTATTTATTTATTGATTATTGTTATTTATTATTATTTATTTATTTATGTATTTATTATTATTAGGTGTGGTGGCGCAAGAATATGTTATATATTCCATGATATCTTTGGTAAAACCTTAGAGACAATGGATGCTCTTGGTGGATTATCTACGCGAGACATTCTTACGGCAATAAGAAACGCTACAGTAAGTTAAGTATAATTATATGATAATAGACTTTATTGCCTTTCGCTCAAGTTAACTTAAAGGTGTTTTGAATCTTGATATTAAATATGATAGAGTTATTAAAACGTTTCTCTCCATATTTACTTTAAAATTTTTCCGATCAAAACACACTCTTTTATTTTCAAGGGTCCACGACCGGCACTATTTGTACCGGAAATTTCGTTCGAACTTCTTGTCAAACGACAAATTGGTCGTCTCGAGGACCCCGGCTTGCGATGCGTGGAACTGGTCCACGAAGAAATGCAACGAATCATTCAGCATTCCTTTGCACACGTACGAGTATTCCTTTCTCTAGTGTGGAATTTTGAAGCTGTATATAACAATTCTTCGTTGAAATTTTAGGTTTTAGAAATTCAAAGATTTCCTGCGTTGCATAACAGGATTGTTGAAGTCGTGTCGGATGTGCTTTATAAGAGACTGAAACCGACTAATGATATGGTATTTACTACTTTACCAAGTTATCCTGCGTGAAATTAATATGAATTTATGAAACATTATATTGAGAAGGCATAGACAAACAGCTGATGTGTTTTACCATAACAAAAGTATTGTTTTTCACTAGGTTGAAAATTTGGTGAAAATTGAGCTGGCTTATATCAACACAAATCATCCAGACTTCACGGACGGAGCCGCTGTAGTCTCGGACATTGTTAAACACGAATTGGTACAAAAACTTAGGGCGATATTCTGCTACGCCCGTTTCGCCTGCGCGGGCGAGGAGCACAGTTTTGAACATGCTCTGTACATGGCGCCGATGATATAACGCAAGCACCATCATATAGCACATTATAGTATCTATAATTTTATTTGTTACAGGAGCAAGCGACTTCGAGAAACAGGCATAAACTAACTCCCAGTTTGGAGGTTTGTCTATTTTGTAGATTACTTTATGAAAATTTTTAATCAGGTGTTGGTCCAGTGTCATTACACGAGGCACTTTCTTCACAGGAGCAAAAACCACATTTGAAAACAGAAGGTGAAGTTTCAAGCACAAATACGACATCAAACCCCCCTGAACAACAACAACCTTCTTCAGGATTTATGTCCTGGGTTCCTGGTTTGAAGAGAGACACGAAAAACACTAGTTCTGAAACCAGCCAGGTTGATGGTGCCACTACTACAACTTCTAGTGAGGTACTTCATGTCACTCTGCTTTGGTAGATTTCCGAAATCTGCTCAAATTCAGAAGTTTATATACGTTTATAAGAGCAAGCACTTCAAAGTTGGTTTCTCTTGTTGATGTGTTTACCCCTGTTGCAAGACTACTACACGTATGCTGACAAGAGCTAACTGTACCACCAAAAAATCCTGCATGCATAAGTTATCCAATTCCAACTTCGCATTTTAGAATGTCGTCAATAGTTCGTATAAATCACAGAGAGAATTATCGTCACGTGAACAGATGGACTCAGCTCTAGTCCGTAAGTGTACATTTGTTATCAAAGATTATTTTTCAATATTTTATCATTACTGATTATATTTTTATTGATAATATAAGCCACATTATCATCATTACTATGATATACTGTTATAGTGCTCGCTTTGTTAAATCATTCTTTGAATTTTTAATTGTCTAGCATTCTCCTATTCTATATTTTTGTTCAGAGAAGTTGATCAAATCTTACTTTAACATCGTTCGGAAGAATATTCAAGATAATGTCCCCAAGGCCGTCATGTGCTTTCTCGTCAACTACGTCAAGGAGAGAATTCAAAGCGAACTCGTTGAAAAACTTTACAAGGTTTGTTCGGAGTGGAGCATTAACGACGCGTTAACTTGATTTGCAAATCAACTACAAGCCTAACCAGCGAGAAATAATGTAGCAGTAGTGGAACTCGAATCTTCACCTTTTCTTAGGTGCTAGCCTTTTCAATTTTGTCTAGCACTGGACAAGTTTGCACGCCAAGAAGAAAGTCTTTGCTAGCACTACGAGATAAAATTTCTTGGTATTTTGTGTTTTTTTATTTAGACTGAGGAATTTAACCAGTTGTTAGAAGAGTCAGATGATATTCACAGACGAAGACTCGAGGCTTCAGAAATGTTGAAAGCTCTACAGAAAGCTGGTCAAATTATTGGTGAAGTTAGGGACTCGCAGTTATGGTAATACCGTGGGTTAGCTAAAAAATTGAACAAAGAAGAAATGTATAAATTCTAAGTGCCTCTCTACAATACTTTTTACTAGATAGAAATTAGAATCATTTGGCCTCGTTGGATTGGTGTTAAGAGGCCCTTAAATGCAATTATTGGGTATTATCGGCGACAGAAAGACCTCCTTTAATTTATTGCTGAAAGTCTGAAACGTTCATAAAACGATTCGAAATAAAGCGAAAAAGTTAACATATGGGCTAATTTACATAGTGCTGGTAATCTGCATCAAGGCGATGAACGTTTTAATGTGCAATGGAGAGGTAAGCAATTTGCTTTCATGAGTTTGTCAGCAGTTTTAACAGCCCAAACTCCGAGCTCAAAATAAAATTACGATCTGTCAGTGCTATGTTCAATAATCGCTGCTGGACATATCGGCAGCATTTTCCTTGCGATAGCAACTCCTACTAGTATATTCCATTGATTTCTGTATAATTATTATATAGAATCAATGGTATATTCCACTGATATATATATGTCAGTGGTATATTCCCATATATTCCCTTATTTGCTGGCTATCCCGCCCGTTTGCAGGCTATCCCGCCATTGTTTCGAGTGTTTTTAGGATTTTGAGGATTCGCGCAATTGCGAACCGGGTGTGCACGTGGAATTGTGTACAGTGTATATTCACTCAACTTTTATTTATTTAATTAATTATATTGATAATTTGGTCGGTAAAATCTACAAAATTTAAGGCCCATGTGGACTCAAGTCAAGAATTCTCAAGAAGAAGGTCCTTGGTTAAGTTTATGCAGATGATTTATTCAATGCAAAAATGTAAGTTTGTACTCGAAAAACACTGCCGATTGCAATATCAATAACATACTTTCACATTCATTTACTCATTGTTTCTATTCAAATTTTTTCATCTGTTATTGTTTTTAATTAGAATAATTTTAATCAACAATGTTGCAGAATTCAGAATTCGGCTCAAAAATGTCAACTTCTAGTAAAACTAGATTGAGAAAGAAAACAGAAGGAAACTCAACTCCTATTAGTTTATCTGCAAAAAGAAAACGGTCTGCGAATAATCCTCAAGAAAAAAATGTAGGTAAGAAAAAGAAGAAGCAAACAAAGATTTCCAACGAAGATACTGACCCTGAAGTGGAAGACGAGCCTCGTGAAATATCTAAAGAAAATAGCATTCAAAAAAATATGTCAGTTGGTCAAGAATCTGATAAGGGCAAGGCAAAGCAAAGGAAGAATGTTAGTAAAGCAGAAAAAGCTGTTGGATTGGCAAAACGGAAATCTTGTGACATTGATACCAGTGAGGAGAGCTCGGATGAACTTTTACTATCTGAAATAGCAAAGAGAAATGCAAAGAGAAATGCAAAGAAACTGCATGTAGAAAATAAAACTAAGCAAAGTGCTCCTAATGGGAAGCCAGTTGAAGGAAAAGTTAAAATAGTGAAGTATGTATCTGGATTTTCTGCTAACAAAATTGTCGAGGTTTGCTCAAAAGGATCCAGGACAATAAACAAAAAAGCAAAAGAAAAATCAGTTAGCACAAATGAAAAAAGATGCCCTGAAAACTTCGATCAAATTTCAAATAAAAGCGATAAAAGCTACAAGCATTCTAGTCCTGTGAAAACACCATCATCACCTATTGCACATGAGAAAATTGCCAAAGATTTAAATGTTGGTAAAGGAAAGCACTCAATAGTGAATCACAAGGTCAAGGAGCTTCCTTTGGTGAAATCTAACTCTGGGACTAAAGAAATGTTTGCTGAACAAAGTTCTCCAAAAAAGAAAGAGTCTACCAAGGCTTCTGCTTCTGACAATCTTGTGAAAGAAAGTGTTATTGGAAAGAAATCTCAAGATTTTGAAGATTCGGATGGAAATGACTCAGAAATGGATTGGGAAGATGTCGCAGGTATGATTGTCTAACTGTTTGTTTTGAAGTCTGTCTGCATGTATAGATGTATGGTAGATGCAGTTTGTTGCTTTGAGAGTGAATATCCAGATTATACTGGATCAGTGGTTGATGGGCGAGCCTTTGATAGCCCAAGGCTGGTTATATAAAAACTCAGTTGAGTTTAACTACAGTTAAGTACAAAAATGAACCACCCAGAATTGCATATTCAAGATTTAACATTTTAACGGCAAAATCATGCAGTTTAAGCGTAGTTAGGTGTTTTATTCAACTGGCCCCTAGTAAGATGCCAGTTACTTTAAGTAGTTTGGGTTTTTTTATTTTAGAGGTGCCTCATGTTCTTGATGATAGAAAAGCAGAAAAAGGACTTGCAGATAACAATGTTGAAGTCACTATTAATGTCCCTGGGAAGAAGAGAAAATGTGGTCAACCGTAAGTGATAAAATATTGTGAGAGTCTCCATGGCTCAGATGGTGTTGGCTGTATGATGTCTCTCTTAGACAAGGAAAATTGTCTGACTTTGTCAGGCAGGACGGCAAGACCCTTCAGTGAACAGTTACTGAATTCTTGTCCAACATTAACATATGGACGTTTATTAGTTCTACAGAGGAAATACGAAAATGGATACAACGGAAAATTAATCAAAGGAAAAAAACCGGCCAGATTCTCGCTCACAAGGTGGACTTAATGTTTTGGGCTTCAGAATCAAAATAGTTTTACCAATATTAATATGTTGGGATTTTTCTCATTATCAAGGTCCATTTATTAACACTGTTGGCTCTGGGATTGAAAAAGAATAAGATGTGCAACAATCCGCTGGTTCAGGTATATGTTTTAATGCTTGCATAAAAAACTACTTTGTAAAAATGTTGTATTTTAATATCTTAACAGTGGTTTTCTTTCAGGCTGTTGGGCTCTCCCTTCTGCCAGATGTTTTAACTCAACATCGTTCATTGAAAACGTGGGACAATTCTTATTTTCTATCAAGGATTTCAACTTGGTACCTACACCATTTTGTAAACAGCAAGCTGTCTAGAACCTTGGATAACTTTTATTAGAAAAGAAAACATAAATTTCTGTTTGTTTTAGGATAAAAAACAAAGCACCAAATCCTGGTGAAATTCACACAGGAAACTCTGAGGTAGTTTCACAAGAAAGAAAATATTTTTGATTAGCTTGAAAACACGCTGTTTTATCCGCTTGACTCTTACTTTTTATAGGCAACTTATTTGATGAGAGTTCTGGAGAAAAAAGTTTATGTAAGTTTAAGAAAGTTTTGTTGCATGATTTGTAGTATATCTCTAAACAATGCACTTTTTTTAATATAGTTTCTCGTTGCAATCTTACGTGGTTTGGGCTTAACTGTTCGACTAGTAATGTCACTACAGGTGATTACAACAGCTGTTTAGTACAACTACAGTGAATTAGGAAAGAACAAAATATAGCTTATTAAAATATTCCATATATTTATATCAGTTGCCATATTTCAGGTTTTAAATCACAAAATAAAGAGTATTAACGAGGTGAGAATTCGGATCTATTCAAGTACATATTAGTTTAGTATAGATCTACAGTTTTCATAGTCGTACAGCTATCGTAATTGGCTCGTTTGTTCGTGATCATTGATGAGTGAAATCTCTTATTTCCTGGAAAGTATCTTCTTCATTGATCACCCACAATGCATCGGAGATCATCCCCGATGAATTGCCATGGTGGCAGCTAAGTTTCAATAAAGTCAAAAAAATGCACATTTTCTTAATCAGTTGAAGTCTTTATCTATACTTTAGGGCAGCAAGCAAGGGCCAAAGCAGAGTAAAACTCCAGCAAAGAAAGAGCAAACAACAAAACCGAAAACAACACCGAAACAATCAACAAAAAAGCAGCCAAAGCAGAATACACAGTCTACAAAAAAAAGTTTATTAGATAAACTCAAAGGCAAAACAACTCCAGCTAAATCTGGCAGTGCAAAATCAAGCACAAGTTTAAGGAAAAAGCAGAAAGTTGACTACAACGAAGAAACTACGAGTGAATATTTCAACGAAACGGGAAGATCAAATGAAAGTTCTTTCGAGCAGTTGTCGAGTGTTTCCGATGATGAAGACGATTTCGTGGTTCCTCTGAAGACGCCAAAAAGAGGCGAAACGTCATCCGGGAAATCTCGTGTCATTGAACTTCGTCAAGATGCGCCTGACAGTGAAAAAAGTAGCGCTGTTACTAAGAAAAGTGAGTTCTATACTTTGAGCATAAAAACGAGATGTTAGATTAGTTCAATAATATCGGCTGTAATAATGAATTTCAGGTCGTGATATTTGGATTGAAGTTTATCTTGAAAAGGAAAAGAAATGGATATGTAAGTGGAAACATAGTTAGTTTGTAAAAAATTTCTGGTTGTAACTGGAACGATCTTTTACTCCGTAACGGGAAAGACCTGTTGTAGAAACTGGAACGCGATCTTCTATTGTAGTTAGGACAATCTCTTTTCAACAAATTCGCCAGGTATAGATGGGGATCTGTGCAGTGTTGATAAACCAGAAGAATGTGAAAAACTCGCCTCAAAACCAATGAAATATGCCATGGCTTTTGACAACGGTAATTGAAAGCACCGTCAATATTTTAAAATAATATTGTTTATTTAGAAAACACGAGAAACCAGAATATCTTTCAGTATTAACTGTAAGTTTATCAAATTAGATGGCTCAATCAAAGATGTCACAAGCCGTTATGCAAGTAACTGGCTGACACTCACGCCTAAGTTGAGAGTTGATCCGGATTGGGTGGCGGAAACACTGAAGTTCTATCAAAGCAAAAATCGCGTAAGTAACTCTTACGTGTCATAGTTTACAAGCTGGTGTTTTTGATACTTGGAGCCTGTTGACAAGCTAGCCTTGGAGCTGGCTTGGAATTCACGTTAGCTGGAAATCGTGGCCAGTTTGCTGATGTTCAGTATTTCTATATTTTATTAACCAGAAAAGAGACGAGAAAGAAGATTCGCTTTTGAGAGGTATTATATTTTGTTTGAAAACGTATATCAGGAAAGAAAGTACATACCACAGTAGGTAGACAATTGTTTTACTCAACTTACTGTTTTTGATATTTACAGCTCGTCTTCTTCAAAAACCATTACCGCAAACTGTCTCGGAATACAAGAATCATCCATTGTAAGTCCTTTGTAAATTCTTTATCGAATATCAATCTGTCGTTCACCCACACGCAATCTCTGTGTTCATATTTTTTTTGTTACGTCGTAGATATGTCCTCAAACGACATTTGCTCAAATTTGAAGGTGGGTAATTGTCAGTTCGTTACCCATATAAGTGCGTGGAACGTTGATGAATAAATGTCTTGTTTTATCTTTGAAACTTTTTCTTAGCCATTTATCCCGAATCGGCAGCTACGTTGGGATTCTGTCGGGGAGAGGCTGTGTACTCTAGAGACTGTGTTCACACTGTATGTTGTATACATTTTGTTATATTTATTCATGATAGTTATTATCGACTGTTTTCTACAGTATAGTTTTCAACAAAACATGTGATAGTTTTCTGGAAAAAGAAACGGTGTGAAACTGCATTATAGCCACAGCAGTTCTTTGTCATATCGTTTTATTTTGTAGCTGCATACTCGTGATCTTTGGTTGAAAGAAGCCAGAGTTGTGAAAGTAATCAAAAATGAACGTTTTCCAAGATAGTCATGTTTTGAAACTATCTTCACTCATTCGTTAATTTCGTTTCTTCCAACATCAGGCTGGCGAACAGGCTTATAAAATTGTCAAAGGAAGAAAAAGTAGAGTACGTTTTAAGTATTTTTTAGCAGAAACGCAAACAGCAAAAAGGTCTATTAGCGGGAAATCTTGACAATTTTCGACCGGCACATCTCAAGAAAATCTCCCTCGTCAGTTTTTCGCTTGAGATTTATGGTCGTCTCGAATTTTTGCAGAGAAAGATGTTGGAAAATGTCGGAGAAATCAAGGCAGAATTATTCGGGAAATGGCAAACTGAGGACTACGTTCCACCTCCCGTCGTCGATGTAGGTCATATTGTATTTTCATTTAATTCTACGAAGGGATGCGATGGATGTTGGACACTGAACTCTTCTAATTTTAGGGCAAGGTTCCGCGAAATGAATACGGAAATGTTGAGTTATTCAAACCTAGTATGTTGCCCGTTGGAGCCTGTCATATTCAAAGTATGTAAACCATCAATATTATTTAATTGGCGGCGAACAATCAGCAAAATTGTCATATTCAATGTTTTGACTTGCTAACGTGGGATATGAGGATTTATCTCGCTCTAGTACGTCACAATTGCACCTAATATCCCTCACTGAGATGTCATCATTCACGCACGCGATTCTCGCGAGACGAAGGTGGAACAGAAATGGCTTCCTCAAACAAAGATTCGCCTAACTTAGGGAAGCAAATATTCAAGAAATTTTAAATGAACTATAAAACAATTGTTGAAATTGGTTTTCACTTGATATGAAGAATTATCAAAGCCGAAGTTTTTGTTATCTGCCGAAGTAAATTACGCTCAACTTCATTCAAAAGTTATTTATTATACCACCAGATAGCTTCCTGTCAGTTGCAAGTTGTTCTTCATTAGTGCATTGTATGAGTCGTTATTTGGTTACTAGTCTTATCCAATCATATTTCTAGTTCCAGGCATTCATCGTCTCGCGCGGAAACTGAAAATTGATGCCGTTCCCGCAGTTACTGGATTTGACTTTCATGGCGGGTTTAATCATCCAATGTAGGTGACAAACTTTGGCTTAGACGTTTATAGTTGGGTCGCTATTTTGAAAAGTTGTGTGTGTGTTTTGTATAGTATTGACGGTGTGGTGGTCGGAGTGGAATTCAAGGAACAACTGTTGTTAGCATGGGATGAAGAACAACAAGAAAAAATGAAAAGAGAACAGGCTGTAAGTGAGTTGAAGTGTCTTTTTGAGAAACGTTTTGTCGTCTGTGGCAAATGGGTGTTTCATTTTGTGTAGAAACGGGAAAAAAGAGCTCTAGATAACTGGAGACATCTTGTGAGGAGTTTACGAATCAGAGAGAGGCTGAAGCGCAAGTATAGTATGGAGGTACATATTCTACATTGCTCTAAAATGATAGTCTTTGTTTTTACACGATGGAAGCATTCTTATGAAACAATAAGTGTTGTACAGGACGATGATGAGAGACCGGAAAAGAAAATTGAAGAAAACAGTCTCAAAGAATCAGAAGATGTTACTGATATTTCGCTATCCTGGCCTTTAAATAAGCAGGGTATTTTATAGTCACTTTATTATTCTCTTTTGAGTTGATAAATGTACTAAGTTTTATATTACAAGATAAGAATAAGTTCGTTCGTGCATTGATCCTTACGTTAACAATGTTGAAAAAATTGTTTTCTGGTGTTTTCAGAGGGCAAGACTGCTCGCGACGACGATGGTCATTGTCACGTGTTTCTACAAGCCAATCATGTGCAGGATCCTGTTACTGGCGACTGGAGTAAGATCTGCGCATGCGGACACAGAGAGCCGCTTGAAAACTAACAGGTAGGATATTCTGAAGCGCGGTTCATTATTTTATTTGATTTTTTCGTATGCGGCTGGTTTCGCAGACAAGAGAACGACCTAGACATTAAATTTGGTCGACACACAACCAGACATTTGAGTTTGAATTAATTTGGCCAATTGTTTTGTTAGTTTCCAAAACTTTTTTCAAACAGAAGTTACGAAATCGTTTTTGTATATATAACGTTAGAAACCGACTAAACTCATGTCGATAAATTTCGAATCAATAAAACACACGGCTGTTGGTTTCCTAATGGTGAGCGGCAGCTTTGTCTATACTGCGGTATTTAGAAGTCCAGTTTGTAAACAGTGACGAGTTTTTTAACGGAGAAAAATAGTCCAAACACAGTGCTAAAGAAGCCGATAACAATAATGGAAATATCAACCACTTGTCCGACATTGGTCATCTCATTCTTCATCAGAGTAAGATGAAATAGGGCGGGAAAGACTAGGACGAGTGCCACCGCTGACACGCTACCGACGACTGCCATCAACAGCGAGAACTCTGGCACCATTACGGCGACGGCTACCGACAACAGCACGAGCAGTATCCGAAGAGTGGAATTGACGCATAACTCTTTATTAGACAACTTGTAGCTCTCCGTGGAGTAGCAAGGCGGGATTAGGCTGAAATTACATTTGTCAATAATGTTGATCAGTGCAAAAGAAGGCAAGGCGTATGAGAACATTCCATTGAAGCCAAGAAAGGTATCGATGGCGGTCTTCAGAGGCCCAAATGGGAGATTCTCAGAAACCTCCTGCATGGTGGCCGTTTTAAAAGTCAACACAGCTAATGTCCCGAACGCAATTTTGAAAACCATCGCGACTAGATAACATATATTCATCACCAGCGGAAATCTTTCTGGAGATCTCATTTTCTCCTCAACGGATGGTAGATACGGATGCGACACGAAACTGAACAAGATAATACACCAAGCGATAGGAAAACCTTCTGGACTGAAAAATGGTAAGGCGTCCAAGTCCCACGTTTCGTATTCAGAGATGCTGTAGCCAATAGTTGACGTAAAGACGAACAACAGAGCGAACACGCTGAACATACTAAGCCATGATATTCGAGAGAGATCGTTGATAAAGACGCTTGGGAGAACTAGAATGCCTGCGATGGCTGTCCAACACCACGGCTTCAACACAGGATGCGGCCAAATATCGTTTAGGAAGTCGGAGATGAGGAGCAGGTAGAGTACTAGGGCCGAGAAAAGATGAAGGATTTGAGCACAACCGACTATTGTCTTGCCATGACTTGGCCAGCAGTGTTCACCTGGGAAAATATACGATTGTTTTCAAAGAATATAGAAAAGATGAAACCGTTGTTCTTTAAGCTATAGAAACAGTTGAACGTACCTAGATCTGCGTAACCTTGTCGTACTCTCACTTTGACGTCACGTTGCTTAGCATACAGACATTTCACGATCAATTTGCCAGTGTAGTTTGTAAGAAGCGCTACGAACACCATTGCAAATATAGAAGCATAGCCTCCTTGACTGATTGCGTACGGAATTCCCAGGGTGCCTGTGCCTAGAATGTGATGTTAGTTGGTATAAGTGAGATTGGCGTTGAATATGGGGAATCATGGATTCATGTTGAGTTGAAAAACGTCCAAAACTTTTCGTTTATCTCAGCCAAACACAATAAGTTCCAAAATAGGCGGTCTTTGGTTGTAGATAAAAAATTTTGCTTTTTTTCTGTTACGCTTTTATCGAAGTGAAATCTTGTTGATGATAATAAATATTAGATAAAAAAAACCCAACACTATATGTGGGCCCTATTCTTTCAATAATGTCAAATAGAACTCCAAGAACAAATATCTAAAAAAATCACCGACTTTTAGCACCTCGACACACATGTCAAAACTCAAAAAGATTTTAGGTGATCGAGATTAGATTATTAAAAAAGTCATGAGTAAAGTCGGCACCAGAGTTTCTCATTTTTTCTGACCAAGCTTAATTAGTTAACAAGATAATTACTTGCAATTATGCACTTAGTTATTTAATAACTTGCGGTTTAGCGGCATTGTGTTTTAGCGTCAACCAATAATTACACAGTGTGAAAGTTACGATTCTATCTTTTGACTGTAGGTGGCTGAAAAACACGTTTTGAACTTGTCGTAAAATCATTTGAACTTCATACATGCTAAAGCCAGAAATGGACGTTGAGTTTCAGAGCGATTTTTCTCAACTTTTTTAGGCCAACATTTTTACATACATTTCAATTAGGTGTGAACATTTTCGCAATTTTCCTTCAAACTGTTTTTTTCAAGAGACGCCTTATGGTTTGCTCCTAGTTCTGCTTTCTGTCTTAACTATTATTCTTTTTTTGGTTTTTTTAAATGCTCAGTGTGGGATCCGTATATTCTCATGTAATGGTACTCAATCATTAAGAGATGACTCTTACTAGTTCTCGTTGTTTAGAACTGATATAAAACCAACTTTGGTATAGTAAGTTTACCCTGGATGAGATTTGAAATATTCCACCCAGCTTGTAGACTCGAGGTAGTTCCTTTACTTTCTTCTGCAAAATCTTCTTTATCATCATCTTCTTGTAATAGCTTGGCGTCTTCTTTACAGTCAACGTCATCTTCACCGGTTGCTTCGACGTCATTCGGACTAGTAGCTGTGGTGCTTTCAGTCCCACCAGATTTGATAAGACCCTCTTGTTCTGGGTCTTTGTCTGCGCCTGAAACAAGGTTGATCAACGTTTCTTTGAGGTATGTGAAATAAGCATACTTGCTTTTCACCGGTTGCGCTGGTTCGTAACGCTTTTCGGGAGCGCTAGGCGATTGCTTTGGTGATTTTTGTTCAGACGTCTTCCCTTTGCTATTCTGACGTTCATATTTAGGTCCATATTCGTACACTCTTGCTACTGGTTTTTTGTTAACTTTGAAAAGAGCCTTCACTTTGTACGTGAACCCTGCAAGCGCGGTTGGAATATTCATATCTCTGCATGTTCTGTTACCAACCCTGCATGACACCCAAGGTGAACGCCTGCAGTCATCCGCTCATGACTACAACTGCTAGCATGACTCAACTCTACATTTTTTGACAGTTATTTGCAAATAAATCTAGTCGGAATTCATGAATTATTAACTAACGTCCTTGCGATGTTGGCGAGATTTGTGTCTGATCAGAATAAATCCGCTTGCGACTCTTGACTTCTTTTTTACAATTCTACGCCTAAAGTGTATGCACTTTAAGAATTTCATTTTCAACTAATTTTGCAGATTTAATTAATCAAATAAGGGTGTCTGCATAAATGTTAAAAATCTTTTTACGAAGAGAAAAACGTCTTGGCAATGGTCACATTTATCTTTCCTCAAGTGGGGTTTAATTAATTGTACATAGCGTGGAACCTTTTTTGAAAGATCAATTTGCGCAAAGTACTCCGGTTTCATCCTGCACCAGTGCAAGATGAATAAGAGATTACTCTTACTGGATATCTCGGAAGAACGGTTTACCAACATCCCATTTAGTCGAAATTTCTACTTGTGTATCATTGAACACTACTAAACCGACAGGAGTGACTCTTAGGCCCGTTCTCCATTACCCGAATTTGTTCTTGCGCAACATAAACCTGGCAACGTGATTGGCTCGCTTTGAACTTTTTCGCGGTAAATTATTTTGCTAGCGAATCACGGCTCGAAATATTCGCGTCGTGGAAAACAGGCTTAAGTGTGGATATATAGATGTAGACCTTTTTCCGTCATATTTAGTTGTCAGTACATGACATTTTGAAGTGGTCCTGTGCCACTTTACTTATGGTTTATGCGTGTACGACATAAGTTTATTGATGAATTCAGCGATAACACAACTCTTTATGGTTTGACTTTGAAAAGAATGAAATATTCATCAAGGCAAAATTGATAAAACGCTTTTTAACAATCTCGTAAAACAAGAAACCGCGAAGATAGGGCGGAATGTGCATTCCGTAAAAGATTACGAGGAAAATTTATTTTTGTAACTTGAATCTAGTTAGTTGTATTACTCAAGACATTCCGATTGATCTTAGTTGTGTTGTGTTTCAACAAGCTTATATCAGATTCTTTTCACACTGCTTGCTACACAACCTCCACCAAATCAGAAGGGTTTGGTGCAGAGCGCGTTCATAGACAACAGGAGATTGCGCGTAGAATACGCATGCGTTGTTACGCCGGCATATTTCTAGAACATCCTAACTAGTTCCAGGCTCTTTATGCAAACTTTTTACGTATTAATTAGAATTCACTCCCACTGTGCTTTAATTTTAACTGCACAATATTAAAACCTCTTGAATTTAATGAATGCTAATACCTTGCTTAGTATTTGCCGACTATCTGCATTAACAAATGTACATATTACGGACCATAAACAACTTAAGTGTAAATAATTAATGATTAACTGGCTGCATACTAATCTATTATTTACAAGTTTAAGTTATATATTTAATCTCTATCTTCGTAAAAAAAAATACCGGCGCAGTTAATAGTTGAATTCGTGATCACTTTATTCTTCCAAAAAATTACGAAATCGAAGCAAAATATGAAATAATTTTGGGTATCTTTTAAGTTTTTCTTTTGATTTTTTTCGAACTGCTTGATATATTTATAGCCAACGTATTGTAAACCGCAAACTGAAGGCGCGCATTTCGACAGTATTAAACGTTCCCGGAGTATATTAAGAAATATATTCACAAGTTAACATAAATCATGTGAAAACAATCTGCTCCTTACCTAAATTATCCATCCTGCGATCCCGTGAGCAATTAAGAGGACTTTTGTTTAAGATCAGACAACAGAATTTTTTTCTGTATAATATGAATCACAATCCACAGCACTCGCAAGAAAAGCAAAACGTAGCTTTGGCAAAAATATTAATTATTAAGAAAAAAACATTTGCGCGAGAAGTGAAATGTTTTAAGCTCCAACGAGCTTTAATAATACCGCGTAGATGAAGATGAATTCTTCTGTTTCTCTACTCCGTGTGATTTCACAATTTAAAGGAAGCTTGTGAATTTTTAATGTTTTGTAGATTGTAGTTAAAGATTGTGCGATGAGCAGTTATCATTGGCTCGTCAATTTAATACTTCACAGCATATCATACTCTTTTAAAAATAGCGGACACTTTCGGACAATTAATTACTTTCCAGCTGTCCAACCATCGTGATCACGCTGCCTGTGAACCGAGGTTGCATCGTATTCACGACTAACCTTAAACTTGGATCAATAGCCTCAAAAACCGGAGCTTTTGTTGTCTTTTCAGGTGTAAAATGTTTTAAATCGGCCAGAAATATTACCTACATTTTATCGCCTCCAGTTTGACTCATCATCAGGCATAAGTTATGATTTTTCCCACAAAGTTCGTAATCCTCTCAAATAAATATTTGAAAAAAAGAAACCGTGTAGTCGCAGTCGTGACTCCTCAAGCGAAATGACGGTATAGTTACAAACAAAACATTGTCAATTTGTCATATATATGCTATAACTTAGGCGAATAATTGCGCCCCACGCCGGACCGAAATACTTCTGAACTAATTAGCATAAAACACGGCTACAAAACCTGGGCCCTAGTGTATTTCTGGGGGGGTGGACCTCGACTGTTTTGAAGTTATTGTTCGTCGATAAACACTTCAATATAGAGAAGATATATTTGCAACCTCTTGCAAAAGATATAGAGCAAATATGTCTCTTCAATGGACTTTAGCGGCTGTATTTCTTTACATAGAGATGGCCTTTTTATTCTTGCTTTGTTTACCGTTAATTTCATCTGCAAGGTCAGTTAATTTAATGTGTATTTCGCTGTGTTTGTAGCGCATTTTCTCTTGTTTTCCTTGACAGCTTGTAGACATTGTGCATGTGTTTATATTGCAGATGGAGTCGCATTTTCAACTCAAATTTTCTCTCTACTTGCTTGACTTATGGTCACTTGTATTTTAATGTTTTTGTTGTCGCCCTGTTGATATTGTTTGTTGGTGAGTATAAACAATTGAAATGGTTGGTTCTAGCGAAAATACCTTACATAAAAGATGAAATAAATTCTCAAAGTTGTTTATAGTATTGCGCATTTAATACTTATTGGACAAATTAATTTTACTGGTGAATATTTTATAGTGGTGCCAAACTATTCTTGTAAATTGATGTCAAGTATATTAAATTGATGAAATTGATGTCATTGCCTTATATATATATATTCTTGTAAATTGATGTCATTGCCTTATATTGCTGTTTTGCTCATCAACTTTCCAAAATTTGGCCGCAAAAGATAGTCAGTATTTTATACTTTGAGAAAATATTGGAATTTAATATTGCAGCTTGCAGTGTTGGCCAATTTTAGGATCATATATTTGAAAAGAAGCCCTGTAATTTAGGACAAGTGTATTTCTTCAAAATCCTTAGTAATGCATAATCAGCAAATACACAAGTGAAGGTGAAATATTAAAGAATCCTTTCAACTACAGCGAAATTCCATTTGAAAAATGCATCGATAAATGAATAATTAATCGCTATTTAGATTCCTTTCGAGAGACATACAAGTTTCGAGATGATGATTGGGCAAAGGCTGATCCATCTGTCGATCCTCGAACTTCAACCCAGTTCAAAATGAGACTTTTCCGAGCTCAGAGGAACATTTATATCACTGGCTTTGCTCTCTTCCTGCTTTTGTGAGTTCTATGAAATTTGGGTGTTCACTCTTTAAGTGGAATCTCATGTTCTTTAATGTCTTCGCAGTGTTGTACGTCGTGTGGTGATGCTTCATCAAACCTTGGCAACGGCTCTTGCTTCCAATGAGGCCGCTGTGAAGCAAGCAAAGGGAGTGAGTGACCATTGTGAGCAACTCATGGAAGAATTAGAAGAATTAAAGGTATAATTGGAAAAAATTATGGATATTCAGGGATATTAAGGAATACTAAAGGTACAATTAGGACAAATGCTGGATATTCAGGGATATTAAGGAATACTAAAGGTACAGTACCGACCGCGAGTAACATGACGCGACTCGCGAGTTACTCGCGAGTGACTCTAGAGTCACTTGCGAGTCATTTGCGAGTGACTCGCGAGTGACTCTAGAGTATCAAGATGCGAGTGTGCGAGTGACTCGCGAGTGACTCTAGAGTAGCGAGTGAGAGTGTGCGAGTGACTCGCGAGTGGC
>JAODVM010000015.1:0-41468 GCA_025400095.1 Phenganax marumi
CGTAATTTTATGTTACAACGATCAATGGGAAATTTTACGAAGGCTACAAAAAATCACTATCCAGTGGATAGCGCTATACACCTTTCGAACAACCGACCCCAGGTGTTTTAAACACGAAAATTAAGCAGATTTTTATTTTAAGTTAAAAATAAACCAAAGTTACGGTTCACTGAAACTTTTTCTGCTTTATCACATACGCTGCAGGCAGTCTATGATTTTCCTGCTAATTACTGTCAGTAACTGTTTTTCTTCAACAAAGAAATCGTCTGAGAAACAAAAGAAGATTGATTGATGACGCTAGCGAGGAAGAAGAAGAGGAAGAAATGATACCAAAACGTAAGTTTTCAGCCAGAAAGCTAAAGACTCATGAGTACGGGCGGTTCTTGCTGAGATTTTTCTTCTCATAGCGTAAGTGATTAAGTAGTTTGGCTGAAGAGTACATTGGCAAAATTGTTGGGTCAAGGTTATCCACTCTATCACATCGTTTAAAAGGAGAAACATTGCAGCAAAAAAAAGTCCGTGTAAACTGGTCTTCATGAATGTTTCCCAATGATATTTCCTCCAAGAATATATCTTTCCACTCATTGTCAAAATGCAAGCTGGCATAAATTTAAGAAAATTTTGGCCAATGGTGTAATTTGTAGTGCATTTAACAAACTGACCATCTCTTTCGATAGAATATGCAACAAGATACAACAATCCGGTTCCCAGAAGATATCGCTAATTGCGTTGAAGAGACGCTGCATTCGTTATAGAAAAAGAACAGTTTTTATTAACATGAGAAGAAAATGAGGATATGTAGTAGACAAATTTGATGACAAAAATACGGTGAAATCGTTGTTTAAGCCGACTGCAAGGTTAATCAAGGGAGCAAATATTTCTACAGCAAAAGACATAATCGCAAAAATATGATGCCATAAGCCGCATAATGTTCTAATATTCTGCAATTATAATCAAATGTCATAAAAACTTAATTGTTAATATTAAAGCAGGCCAGCAATTTTTCGCCGCAGAAATAATGCTTTTAGCTAAGCAAAAATGCGCACAATTTGCAGATTAAAAATATCTCTTTCGTTTAATCAAGAGGCAGTAGCTATATAATGCCTCAGAAAAACGTTTATAGTTATTTGCAGTTATTTAAGATTTTATTTGTTAAATCTTACATTAATTTTTTAATCGTTTTGTTTAATAAATCTAAATTAGCAGCGATTTTAAAACAAATAAACAAATTACAAACTTTTACTTTGGTAAAATTTGTTTGTTTATAGAAACATAATATTTTTTATCATAAAACAATTACAATTAATTAAATTATACAACAAAATACAACAATTCTAAAATATTTGTTATTTCTGTTACAAAATTTATAAAATAGGGGGTATATTTTAAGATGAGTAGATACAAAAGTGTACAAATAAAAGAACGTGCATTTGATACAAAAGCCATTAAAGACCACAAAATCCCAGTTTAGCGTTCAAAAGTCTTTCCAATTGCATTTTCTACTCCAACCAAGAGAAAAGAGCTGTTTTATGTCCCTGTTTGATAAAATATTAAATTTTTCCATCAATTTCATTAAATTTATGGGTCGGTATTTATATCTTTTACTTAAACACTTTAGCGGTTTGATTTACAATATTCGTCAAAATTACGTTACAGAAAATCATGAAGTTGCTTAAACGGGACAGCGCTGTCCTACTTCACGCCTACAATGCAAAGACTACACTACCGGCATAAGGCTCCTCATTCGGAAAATATTATGTGTTTATAAATTATCTTTTTCGGGATAAAAAGATTCCTTCTTAAAACAGATCAGTAAATTTCACATAATCTGTAGAATTATATTTTAGTTGGAAGACGTTTTGGCCGCATCAGTTTTCGTTAACCAATTACCTCCGTGTAAGGCCCCGTTTACACTGTACCCGATTGCTATCGGAGCGGCTCAAACTTTCCAACTATCGACGCTCCGTAAAGATTTTTAATGGTAGCGACACAACGAACTATACAAAAATCTGTCAGCCTAGTTAAAATTTGTTGGTGATTATTGCACCTAAACAACAAACAAACATGTCGCGACGAGTGAATGCGATACAGTGAAAACGCGGCCTAAAACGTAAATTTAGCATGCTATCAACCTAAGTGCACAGACAAAATTCAAAACAAAACTTATAACTGGAGTACTCACCGGTGTAATTGTGCGTTCATCCTCATCAATGTATTCATCTAAATTCACTTTCCTTCTACCTTTATAAAATCCCCCAAGGAGCACTGCGATCGCACCCATACACAAAATACTGGCAGTAACCACAGAAACCAAAGCACCGATTGCTTTTGTCATCGACGCATGCTTGACATTTTTTGACGGCGATGTTTCGGCTAAAATAACAAGAAAAGAATCGAACTTCAATAAAATTACGAAAAAGCCCATAAAGAGTGTTCCCTCTCAAATTAACAAAAAAAGGGGACATATTGTGCTTTGAGAGCTTTTCAACGACAGATTTGCACAACAAAATGCTTATTGCGCATCGTATATTAAGGCGTTTATTCCACTGACCACTGTTGCGCTTATTTCACGCACTTGACAGTTCATCCTTCGAAATTTTGTAGCTTTTCGGAAATTCTTTACCAGATAGAAACGTAATAGTTTAAAAACTAAATTCAACCAACTTCCTTTCGTAGTTGTTTCTACACGGATTTCTGATACAAATTAGACTAAAGTTTCACGTCAACTAGTGTATGGGCTGCATTCCACATTTGCGTTTTTCACGCACATCAAAACTTTATATATCTTTCGAAATGTTGTATTTGTGGAAATGGTTTAAGATGTAGATCAGTATTCCATTAAAACGCTAACTTCTAAAAATTTCATTTCATGTTTGTTTATAAAGGGGTTTCTATCGCAACTGAAAGGTTTAAGTACTTAAACTTACGTATGAAAACACGACAACAGAGTGCATCCCTTACAAGAGCTTCTAGCCACGTAAATGCAATAGGATGTACGCGTACATATAAATTTCAAAAGTTTCTTTTTTGGACAATGTGTAGAAAAGCTAATTTGTCAAAGTAGAGACAATTGTAAATTTCTAAATGACATTACCAGTGGTCAGAAAATTCTCGTCTAGAACTTATACTTACTGTAACATGAGGTATTATCCATCAATAAATTGAACCCTTTTACGCAAGAACATTGATAAGAGCCTGCAGTATTATAACACAACTGAGAACAGTTGTGAGACGATGTAGCGCATTCATCTACATCTAAAACAAAAGCAGGAATAGTAGGCAATGGTATAATATTTACTAAAATATTAAATGACTCAAATACTACTCACAAACATGTAAAACTCTTAACACAGACATTCAATATCAATGAAGACTTTGCATGAAATGATAAATTTACAGTTCTTTACTTTGTAAATAAGAAGACATATTACACTTCTTTCAATCATTCTAATGCTATTGATACATAAAACTCTGACCTAGCTGTAGGCACTTTAAATTAATTGAGACGAACTTTTCGTATATGAGATATTGCAGCTAAATGTTTCGTTTACCTGCACACGAGTTACCATCATGGATAAGTTTGTATCCAGAGGGACATGAACATACAAAACTACCTATAGTGTTGTTACACGCATGTGAACAAGTGTGATTGGACATACTGCATTCATCAATGTCTGAAAGAAATTAGGTTCAACAAGACTTCAGTTTCAATTAAAACGAAATAAAATACCTCAAAGGAAGAAAAACAAATGGTATTACTGTCAAACCAAAGATTCAAAAATTGGAGTAAAAATATATCTGGGTTCACTTGGCACGTTTAGCCGACAACAGCTGGTGGCCAATTTGCAGTTATCCTGACAAAATCATGTTTTTTCTTTTCATTTGAAGTTCAGTGGTCTTTCATGTGAAGAAAAACAAACAAATATGTAAAAATACGTTTGCTTTGGTTGCTCTTAAATGGGAATAAACTTCTATACTTTTCTACCGGTTGCTGTCGCGAGAGGCTCATTGAAACCGACCATGAAAATCATAATACGCATAAATTCAGCATTTCGTAGTTGGCGTATCAGAATAACCACATGACCATTTACCTTCGCAACTACGAGAGTCATGACGTAATCTGTAACCATGGTGACAAGAACATCGATAACTTCCTTTGGTATTTGAACACTTCTGTTGACAAACCGGTTTCCGTTTTCTAAGACATTCATTGACATCCAAAACTTCCAAGTTCACCGACTTCGACTTCGTTTCCATAATATTCGAGGCAATACAATGATAAGTGCCACTATCACTAAGATTAGTAGACTGTATGGCCAAGGAATTTCCATAAGGGGAAATTTCAAATCGAGAATTCGACGCAAGCGGAAAAGCACCGTCGTCACCGCTGGCCCATTTAATCGTTGGCGCAGGTATGCCACGTGCTCTGCAATTTAGAATCGCTCCCTGACCTTGAAGAACTTTCATTTCGGAAAACTGGACTGCGATTTCCACCGGAGCTAAAATTAAGCATGAAATTTGACAATTAAAAAAAACTATACTTTCTCCATGAATGATTTTTGCATCGACCATTTGAGCGAAGTTATTCAAATTTTCATGCATACCTGTCAATACATTCCTATTCAATTCACTTTTGGTCGACGCAGAATGAACTCGTTTATCTGCAACAATCAAAACTGCCCTTCAATGTTTTAAACTCAAACAAATCCTAATTCACATTTAAGTAAAATCGGCTGCAAATGATGTGCCCTACTTTCACAAGTCCGATTATCTTTCTTGAGTAAAAATCCTTTTTCACAACTGCAAACATAACTGCCAGGAACATTTTCACAATGTTGACTGCATTTCCCAATTCCCAACAAGCATTCGTCAATATCTGCCAAAAAGTGAGCAAATACAATGACAAAAAAGTAAAGATATAAAAATCCATGCTTGTAATAATTCAAATTACTATGTGGAAACTGTTTGGGTACAAACTCCGAATTTAAAAAAAAAACTCCATGATTTGAAATTTGACTTACCATCACAGTGTCTTCCATCTTTGTTAAGAATATAGCCTGGGCGACATTCGCATCGAAATTTGGCAGCTAACTGGACACACACTTGTTGACAACGATGCCAACCAAACACACATTCGTTCTGTTCTATAGAAATATAAAATTGCAGCCAAAATTTTAAATTCGAACAGATATTAGACAACAGGTAATTTTCATGCCACGCCAGCAGCGCCATCATCAATAACTTTGATAAAGAATATTCCTTGTTTGCAAATTTGTATATCGTTCAACATGGGGAAAATCTCTTTGTTCTTTGAGCCTCAAGGGAATGTTTGTATTTTAGTTCTTGAGTATTCAATAAGCATGAGGCTAAAATGCAGTTTAGCGGACATCACGCTACGGTAAAGATGGGATGGCGGGCTCAGCGTTCTTGGTCTAATATGCGTTTTGGACGGTCGGCCGCATGAGGTGTCCGCTATACTGCCGTAGCCCCAAGCATAACTTACTGATGCAATGTTTTCCATCGAATGCCAGAGCAAGACCGAAGGGACAAGTGCACTGGTAACCAATGTCAGGCAAGTAAATACAGTCATGCTGACAGCCAAACTTCTTCGGGCAATGGAAACTTTCTAAAACCGATATAATTATACAAAACATCAAAACCAGGTAGTGACTAAGCGTACCCCTGCGCGGTCATTATGCCATATTAGGAATCCACTGTACTGCATTTGCTTAATTTTCAAGATGGCGATGCGAAGCCCGAAAAGGCGTGTTGCCCCTTGATTTCAGACAAGAGACTAAACCCCCATTATGACATTTCATTGCATTATGTAACTGCTGGTTTATAGAGCAGTAGTTATATGGAACTGCCTCTCTCACGAATTAAGATTATGTGAATTTAAACGTTGCTTGAAGAAACAATTATTAGAAAATTTCTTAGATAATTAAAGTTTCTTATCACAGTTTAGCTCGAATCTAATATTGTTCATATATATCATATAATTCTTGCACATATATTTTTCTTAGTTGTAGCTATTGATAATGTAATTTTTACTATAACTTTTACAAAATTATAGATTAGTTATGAAAAGCCGTTTGGGATAACTAATAAAATTGTATGTATGTATCTATGTACTGAGGCCAGAATACTTTGCAAGTATTTTCAGGCAATTGCGCCAGCATGCTGGCAAGGCATGTTGGTCTTAGTAGTTAAATATGCTATGACCCGTCATAATGGGGTAAGATCTATTCACATACCTTCTTTGACTTTTTCCGTGTTGTTATGAACTGAAATTGCTTTGTTTTGAGTTTTAGCTCCGAAAGTTTTGTTAGCCGAATGGTTTGTGTTATTCTTGGACGCTAAATGATGATGACGATGTTTGCCGCTCTTCAAAACAAATTCCTTGTCCTTTGTTCTTGGTGACTTGTGTTTGTTTCGACGCTTGCCCTTGTGCTTCCCTCTGACCTTTGTTCTGTGGTTCGTTTTATGTCTTAAACCACGATTCGCCATCTTCAATCGTTTTTTCTTCATTTTGTTGTAGCTTTGAAGTTTTCTCCAGGCGTGCAGTAGGTTTTTCAAACGCAGCCGACCATTGTGTAGTCTAGTTTTGCCAGATACACCATCTTGCCATACTAGAAAGACCTCGCACAACTAAGTCATGAGCTAATCTTTTAAGCAAGTAATTTCGACATGCTCTTTATACTCGATGGAAGACTTGCGCTGTAGACTTAGCTATTTTCGATGAACACAAAAAGAAGAAAATCAACCACCGAGCTAAAACGAACATACTGCAATCAGAAAAACTGCAAAGTGTGGTTGCTAATTGTTGTAAAATACGGAAAATATAGCCCTGCGAATAAAATAAATAAAAAATAAAATAAATTTCCGAAAAGTTCTGTGTACGTTTGTACTGCGTGCGCATGTATTACAAAAGTATACAAAATTTACGAACTTCAACGCTGTACTTTCTGTATTTTTCAACATTTAACAATCCAACTTTGCAATTTTACTAGCTTCAATAACGTCTTCCCGGCAACTGTTTTTTCCGAGACCAAAAATTAGTTTGAAGCGAAATGCTTCCATTGAGGATTTAAAGATGGCGTTATTAACCAATATTTAGCCAGTCTACAGGGTGTACAAAAACAGTGACCTTTTCGAAATTTTAATCGGCATGTTATGAAAACATACTTGAATACAAGTTCATGTAAATAGCTCAAGTGTTTCTGTCACGTAGATATTGTTTAAAAGCTTCTCAACAGACTAGAATAGGTTGTTCTCGAATTCTAATGGTTCATTTTTTTGGTACTAATAGTTCACAACCCAGCAGAAAAACAGAACCTACCGTAAATGATCTAATAAACGCCCTGGGCGTTTAAGAAATTTTAGCGGTTCTGGGTGGCGCGTTTAATCAGATACGAGGTGATTAATAGAGAGAGGCGTTTATTTCATTTCTATCATTTTATTGTGAAACAAAACAACCTTGAGCTTGAAATCGAACAGGAGATCATATACAAACCACTCTTAAACATAACAACCGCACGAGGCACTGAATAAATGTGGACCCCGTTTACACAGTACCCGTTCTGTAGACCCCGTTTACACAGTACCGGATTCGCGTGGTCACGACATTAAATTGAGCAGTTTCGAAGCCAGTTTATCTCGTAAAGTTATGATAATGTTGTAGAACTTAATAACAACTAATCCTAGAAAAAGTTGTTAGAACAAAACTAAGGGCATAGTGGCTAAAGTCGATGCCGTGACCATGCGAGTTCGGTACCGTGTAAACGGGGCCTTAATGTTACAGTGTAGCTTTTCCTTTGTAATTGATTTAAGCCTTAAAGCGATTTGGGGGGCGTCTATTACATACGGGGCGTTTATTAAAGAGAGGCGTCAAATATTTACACTCCAAGGGGGACGTTTATTAGGTACAAGGCGTTTATTTGATAGGGAGCATTTATTAGACCATTTACGGTAGTCTATGCATGAACTTTGTCTCACCTTTGAAAGTCTTCTGTCGAACGAACGCTAGAGTGGGGCTCAAAGCCATGGGTAACGCAGGAACCGCTTGACAAAGCTCCACATCGTGACATCGCACAGCAAAACATTTCTTCCCGATCATGTATGTCACATTGCACAGCGGATCTCCACAGCATTTCATGATACATGATTTTATTCCTCTGACCAAACCATGATCAATAAAGATGCCTGCGCTCAAATCTCCAGCTAATTTCACATCCGTCACAATCTTTTCCACGCGACATACCACTTGAGGCGCATATACTTTAGTTAAATTATGCAAAACTCCATGTTCTTGGGTGTCTTTGAATGTCTTTGAGGTCTTAGCCGTATTTTTTAAACCATTTACACCCGAAAACGCCTTGGGTGTATGCCCGCTCAAAAGTTTTGAAAGTGGGAGTTGGTCTACAGAACCGTCATCGAGAACAGTTGCTTGCGTATGATTCTTTGCAAGTTTTGCAAACTGACTACTTTTTGACGCATTTATCAACGACGTTGTGTTTGAATTTGGCTCTGACACTGTTTTGTTGTTATGATGTCTTGCTGATATCGAAGGCATCATTAAAGCGTTCTGGGGATCTTCAAACAACATTTCCCCATTTCTACTAACGTACACAACTTCGGAAAGGAAGTTCTCGCTTGGAGGCGGTCGCACTCTACAAAAATCTTTAATAACACAAGAGATTGTGTAGCAGGTTTCTTCAACCAAAAACGCCGTATTGCATTGTGGAATGGTACAACATTGCGTGACACACTGATCTATATCACTGATATTTCGAAACTGGACTACTTGCCCAGCGCCAACTCCAGCGTTTATGGTAACATTTGCAATACGTATTCCAGCCATACATTGATCGACAGGTGACGAAATGACGTGATCTGTTAAGTCGATTCTTGGAATTCGCTTGACGAAAGCGATTTTTAAGTCAAAGCTAGACAACCTGGCCGGACGAAGCTGACAAAGTTTTTTGCTCCGACATTTTAAGGCAAAGCAAGTTGATCCTTTCATAATGGCGGCGTCACAGGTTGCTCTTCTACAGCATTTAGCTATACAACTTGTCATGTTAGTGGTATCAGCAATTTTGAAAAATTGGCCCGAGTTTAAACCGCCCGTGAGCGTTTGCTTTTCGTAAACAGTACCATTAACAACACATGAAAAGTGCTGTGATTCGAACCATTTGGCTGTATCAAGTTCAGAAAACAAGCCCTTGAAGTCCGTGTTGTTTGTTTCAAGCGAACTGTTCTTTGAAATCCTTTTGTTTTTTTCTTCAGCAAATGTTTTAGAACTTTTTGGTGTATTTTCATGGACATTTTTTGGCATTTCAGGACTAAGGATAGCAGAACTGTTCTGTGAATGGCTCAAAGATTTTGAATGTAGTGAATTCTCTGGGTGTTTACTCGAAGTCACAGTGGGAAAATCTTCTTTATTTTTCGATGTATCTTCTGAAATATTGTTCAAACGATAATTTTTCGAATCCATATTACTCAAATACTTTCGCACTTCAGAAATGGGCAGCGGTCGCTTGAAGATGTATACTTCATCTAAGTAACCATCAAAAGGCTCGTGTTCCAAATTCGAACCAAAATATAATACGTCACTCCATTGGTCAGAAAGCTGTCCGTGGCCTTGCCCAACAGCCTCGACTTTACCATTCACTACTACCTTTGCTTTCTGTGAAAACGAATCATACGTCACGACCACGTGACACCAGACATTTGGACCAATCACAAGAGGTGAAACGATCACGAAGACGTCTTTACCAAATTCGTTTTGGTGCTTCCATCGAATTCGGCCTTCTTGGATTTTGAGCAAATAGGATGTTCTACTTAGGCTCCCGCTTATAAAGATCGCGTGGTCTCCTTGGACACGGGACAGCTTGAGCCAAGTTGCAACAGAGATTCCATCTTGTGGTTTTCCATTGAAAGAAACTCCATCGATTAGTAAGTTTCCCCTTGTCAAATCCAATCCTGGTCCATGTCTGCTATATTCCATTATTTTCGCGCCTGAAAAGCAGGAGATGTTTATAGTGCGTGTTAACACCTTTTCTGAGGACGTTTAATGACTATTAAAAAGGTATAATGGAATTCTTCTCAAACTGATTCAAATATTAAAAATATATAAATATATAAAATATAAAAATAATATACAAAATATAAAAACATATAAATATAAATACAAATATATAAATATTATAAATATGTACAAGCCCTGATCTTGACATAAGCAATTTAAATTTATGACAATAAAAGTTTTGCATAAAGAAGATATTTCGCCGTTGTTCTTTAAATGACTAATCTATTATAAACATGTGCAATCCCTGCCCTTGCTATCGGCAGTTCAGAATACTTATTTATCTTTACCTTCCGTCAATTTTCCGTCGTTATTTCTCCCAGAGCCATCATGGATGATATTTCCAGCCACATCATGAAAACCAAAATACAGGACAAGAGCCTTGCCCGAATAGGGGTCAGTTTTGCTCGAAATCGTTGATTTACCTTTAGAAAATAAACAAACACGGCAATAATCGCAGTTCTACAGAGTATTCGAAAAAGCAGAGTCTTGAAACTAAACTTAAAGTATAACCTTTTACGGTTTGAGAGCAAACGACCACCAGCACGTGAAAACAAACAGTCTCATACACTGGGAATATCAAAAAGAATTTCTAATCGTGTAAATTTAAAGACAGTTCGTCTTTAGACCAACCTGATGCCCGCCGCGAAACTCGTGCCAGTTTCCCATCGCCATCGACGATCTTGCAAAGGGCATGCGTACTACAATGGACGGCAAAGCAATCGCCATCTTTGATCAACGCAATGTCACAATCGCCAAGGCTACAGCAATGTCCCAAGCATGCCTCCACTGAGTCAACTTCACGATATCGTCTAAAACTGTTCGCTGTCAAACCACCTTTCAAATCAACGTTATAAAATACGGTTTCGCCCTTGCATTCTTGTCGAGTCGTTTCCTCCTCGAGTATTGAAGCTTCGTTTAGACTTGGCGGAACCCGACCTGACGTTTGGTGCTGTTTAATATAGGCCGTAGTATTCACTATTGTTGCATCCTTCTTCGACAATTGCATGATTTCTAAAAGCATTAAAGTACAGCTTATTAAGAAAACTTAATAATCATTCGTAAAGAAAAGCAAAGGAAATAACTACCGTGTCGTAGGTTGTATAACTGATAAAATATCATTTTAACTTTGAATTTAATTTTCTCAGCGAGGACAATGTTGATTTTCAATAAAAACACTGTACATCCCCTACCTAAAAATGATCCACATTTTTCGTGTAATTTCTTGATTTCAGGAGTGGTTAGCGCGCGGTCGTACAAATGGAATTCGTCCACTTCTCCATGGAAGTTATCCAACAATCCGATTCCTACGTCACCAAGCCATTGTTGTGATATAAGTCCTCGAGCCTCGTTTTCGTTTACCAATCGACCATTCACGACCACTTTTGTCGACCGGATCTCGGAATCGTACGTGGCTGCGACATGAGTCCACTGACCAGCGGTTATAGCCGCCGGCAAATTCGTATTTAGATCAAAAATCAACTTCCGATCCTCGTTGACGTGAACCCACCACACATGATTAGCGGATAAACGGAAGTCGAGTTTCCCTCCTTTGCCAGTCGGGCTTCGTTGTACACTGAACAGCGACACGCTTCCAGTAAAATGATTGACTTTTACCCACAATGCAACAGTTATAGCTTTCCGTGGCTTTGTTTTGAACGTCTTCGGGTTGAACAGAATTTTCCCGCCATTGAAAGCGGCTACTGAGCTGCATTTTCCCTTTGCAGGACGAATCAAAATGGCCCCCGACATCTTGGCGTCGTTCCCTGAGCCCGAAGCGTCCACTGCTGTAAGTCCAGCGGTCGTCTTAAAATTCAAAAGAACCAAAAGATGCGAGTCTTTTCCTGAAAAACAGAATACGTTTGGTGAATATAATAATTGTTTAATTAAACAGCCTGACTGTCTAACGACTGTAGCTACAGTGTTCGAATTTGATTAAGTCGAGGAAAATATTGAAAAGATTCTTTTCGATAATGATTCAAAAAATTGTAAGACATGCTCTAAATTACTGGAAGAGAGAATGTTTTATGTATGGCTGAGACGTGTCATATTCCTCCACACCACGTCTCACATTAAATTAATCTTGAGATTTAAATAAAATGACTCACAAATCCAGTGAGCGTCCTCCTTGTTGTACTTCGTGAATCAGCGTGTATTGTACAATGTAGACAGAGAGAGAACCGAATCAGAAACTTTATTTAAACTTCCTCATTAGTTCCGTCAACTAATGCTGATTTCCACAAGAGACGTGCATCAGCTATTTACAATTTTTTCAAAAATATAGCTCTATAATTGACCACAATAGATAAGATGGCAGCATGTCGACTTTACCGTGATCCTTTGTGCGAATAATATTTAATGGTGATGAAAATACCAGAAGCCACATCGCCTTGAAGTCAGCAGCGTTGCCAACCAGAAAACTAATCATCAGTATGTTAACGATGTTCAGGGAAATTTGAGAACTGTCACTTTAGACGATATAAAACAGCAAACAATTCTGGTAAAATCGAGAAGCCACCTCCTTCTTTTATTACGATGGATTACAAGACAGAAAATGAGATTAAAAAAACATTTATAACGTAACAATACAGTGAACCTTCTACACTGTATTGGATTTATCGACAAGTTTCGGTCTACATCAATCAACAACCATCCGTGTAAACAATGAAACGGGGTCTTTATTTTCACCATGTAATTCTTTTGCGATGAGTAGTCGATTTCATTGGAAAGCATTACATGTAAGAGATCAAAAACTGGTCTCTTACAATGTTATGCTATCCAAATTAACCGCGGTCTCTTTCATCCTCCTTTACCAACACCTTTGCCAGTTGAACCATAGAGGGATCAAACTTCTTCGCCTTGAAATTGCTGTACACAAACTGCACTGTACGGATTCATTTAGTGCTATCTAAATACCACCTTTGTCATTATAGAAATAGTACAAAAATATTCAAAAGTATATATTACCTTTTCGTCGCTTATTCATAGCACCTTTTTTCGCTATTTTCGGCTTCTTACTGAATTCCACCATGTCCTGTATATCTTGAAAACTTGGTTGTTCTTGAACGGGATCGGCCGGTGAAGGGATTATTGTTTTCAATTGCCTTTCCTGTGAATTACTGTGAGGTACACCAAAAAATCTTGATCTTTTAGGTACTAAAGTAGACTCGCCATCGTCTTTGCCTTTTGAAAACGGAATAAAAGGATTTTGTGGAAACTTTGAGACGGCTAGTTTCGACGAAAAGTGGCTATCCTCTCTGTTAGCGACATTTGGTTGATCAGCAGGAGACATAATGCTGCCAATTGTAGATGGATCTAATTTTGTAGCTTTCAAAGAAGTTGGAATTAATTTAGGGGCATTACTCTTTGAAGATGATTGGTTTTCATGGTGATGTGATGGTGGCGTAGGCAACATCGGTTCTAGTCGAGGCATGGCGGGCATCGAGGATTCTTTAGAGTTTGACTGGTGGGGGTGTGTAGGAGTGTGTGTCACAAATTCCTGCCCGAGATTCGGAAGACTCTGCTCTTCTGAAAGCAGAAAAAAATTAAAAGGTCAAAAGAAGGGTTAATTTGTGAAAGAAGAAATACATGCGATTCCTTTACGCATTGACTGAAAACATACTCCTAACAAAGCTACACAGTTTGACAGTCCAGAAAATGATAAACTTGAGTTAAAGGCGGGCAATTGCTTACTGCTTTGCACTTTACAGAACAATATTTTTAATGAAAATAATCTAAACAGTAGCTTAGCGTATTAAACCAATCTTTTCTGCACCAGTTGGTAAGCCAATGGAGCAGAAATTGACCTTCAAAAGTAAATATACTGCATTTTTACAATACATCTAGACACAGGAGCTAATTTCGACTGTTTATTTTGAAAAACTACTGTTCAAAGAACGTATTTCGGTAAAACAACAAGCTCACCTTTTCGTTCATTCTTTGAAGAATCGCCACCTTCCACGCCTTGGAACGCCGATTCCTGGTAACTAGACTCTAATGCACTTCCCTCAAACCCTTGCCCAACAAAAGGAGTCGGTATACGCGATCGCTTATCTAGATCCCAGTCTTCTTCAAGAAGTTCGCTGATCTCATCTCCAATATGGTCAGCCTTTGGCAAAGTCTTTTTTATCTTCTTGTTACCTGACGATGTGGAGATGTTTTCAATTCCTTTCTTGATCTCATCAAGTTCGTTCAAAATTAGTCTACTTTCTTTGCGTTTTTCAACCTCAAATTCGCTCGTCTTGTTCGACTTGTCATGTTTGAAGCCTTTCTTTTTTCCTGGCTTCCTCGTATCTTTCAAACCAGTTAAATCATCAGTGACACTCTCTTCATCATTTTTACTATCAGTAGCCCTATCCCGGGTCATCAAACGTGAGCTCAAAGCACTCACACTCTTTGGCTTTTGACTTGTTTCTTGAGCAACATATCTCTCCGGCTGGCTCTTTAAACCAGCAAGTTCCCCTTCGATTTTTGCCAGTTCGCTCATAACAAGGTTATCATTTTCTTGAGCGAAGGGTTGCTTTTCAGCAGTAGGCGCCACAGCGGTTTTCCAACTTGAATATGGAGATGAATACTGTCCTTTATGTTTTAATAAAATAGGTCCTTCCTTCGAAACGGCATCACCAAAGTCTTGCAACTTGTTGACTGTGAAATGTGGCTTCCTAGGCAGGGATTGAAGTAATTTGCGTCGAGCATCCAAAGAGTCATAATAACCAGACATATCGTCAAAGTCGTCAGGATTATTTTCATCTGAATAATCAGAAAAATCTTCACCATTCAGATAACTCCCTTTTTCTGGTACACCACCGTCTTTCTCAGACGGCAAGTTGAGATCTTGGTCCAAAATCCTGTCAATGTTTTCATCTTGTTCTGTACTCTTCTCCTGGAAAGCGTTATCAAAATTTCCCCTCATTTCATCATAAGCTTGTTCTTCACCCAGCTTTCCTTTCATGTACGAATTCCCACTCCAATTGCTTTTGCCTTGGAGATGTCTACTGTGTAATCCTTCATTCATATTATTTGAATTCTTTTTCAATTCCATTTTATGAAGTGTAGCTTCATCATGATTGTCGTCATAGTCTCTGTGATGAACAGTACTTCCACCAACTCTTCTTAACTCATGATGGTCGTTTTTCTTTGAATACATTGGCAATATGCCTCCGTAAACTTCCCTGTCGTCGAAGTGATCCTTGTGGCCATTCCAGCTACTTTTGGCATCGCCTTCGGGACGGTCCGTATGACTGAAGTCATTGTTGCTCGTTCCTTTGTGGGAAGAAATGTCTGGTTTGGATTTAGGAGTTTGTTCAAGCAATTTTCCGTTTCTAGTCTTCTCGTTATTTTTCACTAGAGAGTACAAGGTTTCGATAAGCTTTGATTGATCATCCAACTTTTCTTCCTCGTTATCACCACTAGCTTTACCCTGCGATCTGGAATCACTATGCAATCTTGTACTGTTGACATCATTTTCCACCCAACCATAATCACCTTGAGAAGCAGTTTGTCCCTCAGAGCCATTATGTAGCCTTTTCTGTCCATCTGCATTATGCTGTTCAGGCTGTCGAACTTCTTTTTCAATTTTCTCAGGCGTATTTGTTTGTCGCGCTTTTGTAATTTGGTTTTGTAACGGATCAGCTTTATTCTTAGCCCAAATGGAGTCATGACTTCGATGTCTTAAGATGTTTGACAATATATCCGAGGCCATACCAGCCACGTTCTCAGTCCGAGAATCATCTTGGCTCTTTCCAGGAGTAATATCAAGTACCAACGGCGCTTGTCTGTTACTATCAAGAACGTTTTCAAAATCATTCTGCTTTATTAAATTTTCAATGGTGTCTTCCAATTGCTTTATTTTTGCATTCTTTATGTTCTCCTTGGTATCAATGGATGGCGTGCGCGTCATTTCCGCATTGTTATCACCAAAGGGTATAGTCTCTTTTTCAAGAAAATCACGGTCATGTATTAAATGTTTTGTGTTGTGAATATCTGCAACAGCATCTTGAACGAGTGTCATCGGTTGGTCTTTAGCGCTGTAATTTTCATCAGAAAATGATTTAGATGGGATTTTTGCAGCTTGATACCCTCTGGGGATATTGCCCTTTTTGTCCTCTGTGCTCTCGAAATTTGGTTCTTGAGAATTATCTTCATCACCATTATTCATCATGCGATGAAAGTTATCATTTCTGCCATCACCATTATTTCCTCCAAAATCATCCTTTCGATGGATGGTCTCCTTGCCAGGAATTCTACTTTTACCAGCAGTATCCTGATATATATCACCATTTGTAATGGTATCGCTATCTCTACCAACAATGATTTCATCTCGATAACTAATTGCACTTTCTCTGCCCACAGAAGATCTTCCTTTACGAAGGATGTGCGAGACTCGTGCATCACCTTTGGTTGTACTTGCGCGAACATCGCGGCAAAGTTTCTCACGAGGACAAGTTACCAAGTAACATCGCCCGTACTGCATTAGAGCAACATCACAGTCACTTTTCCCACAACAGGACTGTTTGCAAGCATCCATGCTTGAGACCAACCCCAAATCTGTAAAATACCCAGGAGTCAAACCATATTGTAGAGTTGTAAAGAAGCGTTCGGGTCCTGGTAAACAAGTCAATCGGTTGTCGGGATACTGTTCCGTATTTGCTTCAAAGACATCTTGTAATGGTGAAGAGCTTTGGTGAAAGACTCTACTCCCAGCAGTTTGATAAGAAGATTCAGGTATGTGATAAGGCACATTTTCACGAAAATTTATGGTGGGTTCATGTAGATTCATTGCTCTCACTTTTTCATACGTAGAGCCAAAGTCATTATCCAATCCTTGATTTGAGAAGTGCAGATTGTCGTATATTGGTTGCTTTCCAGCCTCTGTTTGGTAATACACGGGGAGAGTAGACTTGTCATCCACAAAAGGTCTACGCAAATTCATCAAGCCATTGTTCTTTTCTTTGTAAACAAATGCAACTGCAAGCTCTTTTCTGGTAAAGGACACCAAAGGCTTTAATGCACATGACTGGTGATCGTAGCACGAAACGAGATAGCAATAATTGTACAACATGAATACTAAATCGCATTCATTGTTGTCGCAACAATGGCGAAAGCAGGCCTCAAAATTTTCGACCCTCCCCTGATCTTTAAAATGACCCGATCTCAAACCATGAGTTAGCGTAACATTGTAAGAGATCGGGTTGTGCAGGCAAGAAGGAGGGTCGACTGATGTCGTCACAATCCCCAAGCGCCTGTGGAATGCCTGATTAGGCTTAATGTTTACTTCTCCATCATTAGTGGAATAAAAGACATCTTTAGTGGAAGATGAATCTGCACGGGAGTCAGGCAACATCTCCCGATTATGTCCATCACTTTGTTGGTGTTCTTTATGAGAATCCATTACCCTTGAATACTTATTAGATTCCTTTGCTGACTGTTCTGTAAGCAGATCTAATATTTCATCTTCAATCTGGGACTTTCCACTTTCAGAATAAGAATGTTCATCGTCTTTATCAAACGCCTCTTTCTCAATCGGCGATCTCTCATGGGATCCCTCCACGACTTCTTCAAGAGAAAAACCACTGCCATTGCCAATGTCATAAAACCCATTAGAAATTGGATGTGCCATACTTTGTCGTCCTCTCCTCACATGAACCAAGCTTGGATGATATTGTATTCTTCTTACAGGAACACTAACACACTTCAGCCGATCATAACAAGATATCGTGTAACAAATACCTTTAATAACCATCGCCACATCACACTTAGCTTGCTTGCAACACCATTCAACACACTCGTTTATGTTTACGACTTCACCTTGTTCAGTGTACGATCCAGCTTTTATCCCATCTCCCAGTGTGACATCGTGTTCCACAGCTCCTGGAATACAGTGCAGGTCGCCTTTTGTTACACGTTTTGGCTCAACGGCCGCTTTCACGTTGATTTGCGGTTTTGTACCATCCCCACGTTTATTCTTGATAGAATCTGCGGAAACGTTGTATGATACTGGCAACTTTTTACCAGCAAATTGTGCATTCATGGTGATCATTTGTTTACTTGTGTGTTGCCTGGAATCTTCACTATGCTTCTGATTTTTTGAACTTTCTATCCTTTCAGGAACCGTGTCTACCTTCCTTGATAAAGAAGCCCGTTGGGTTGCCGATGATTTGTCTGGAACTGATTCAAACAAGATTTTAGAGTTCACAGATCCTGAAACTTTTTCAATTTCATTTTTTTGTTGACCTCCATGACTTGAACTATGATTAACAATAGCTTTACTGAACTTTCTATTGCCATCTGTTTTTCTAAATGGGAAAATCTGATCAGAGTTGGAAGAGTTGGCAAAGAGTGACTCAGGTGGGATTTCAGAGGTAGCAGGTCTTGAAACACTGTCAGTTCCATTGTTCCAGTGATTTGTTTCAGTGTCCCCTAAACTGCTGCCATCACCAATCCCCTTGCCGAATTTTAAAACACTGTTCCCTTCATCATGCTCTTCAGGATGGGTTGCATTCTTAGGTAAAGTAAACGTTGACGAGCTCAGCAAAGTCAACCACTGCATCACATCTTCGCGTCTCTTCACGTAAGCAACTTTCGATGCAAAAGTCAAATCTCTGTTGGCAACAACATCGCATTGATTCTCACAAGAAATTCCAAAGCATCCATTCAGAACCATGAAAACCATAGTGCATTTATTCCATCCACAACAAAAGTTCAGGCATTCTTCTATCGACTTCACTTGTCCAAAATCTTTATACTCTCCTGCCTCATGTCCATATTTAGGCACAACGTGAAGAAGCGGGTCACTTTTCAAACAATCCAAATGTTCTTTGTGAGACTCAGCATGAGAAAACTCCTTGGTAAAGGGCGACAAATGTTCCTTGGGTTTCATAGCTTCTTTAAGAACATCTTTTGGTCCAGAAAGCTTATGAGTAGAACTCTTCATTTCTGGCTTTAATAGTCGAATCATTCTTGGGCTGAGTTTAGTCGAAGCTGCTGGGACGCTTTCACATAAATGCTGAAATTTGCACAGCAGCAGAAAGCATTCGTTTGAAAACATGAACGCAATATCACAGTGCTCTGATTCGCAGCAAAGCTCGACACAGTCGCTAATACTTTCTACCTTACCACCGTACTTATAATCCGTTGCATCAAAGCCGCCTTTCAATGTTGTGTTGTACTCTACAGCACTGTATGGGCACAGTTTTGGTCGTACGTCCTTTTCAAAAGAAAGTTCATGTTCGTTATTTTGGCGTGAAGGTGTGTGCCACGGATTCTCAGTGTTGGTCTTTGTCTTCCGATTGCTCCTTTGAACGTCAGTTAGTGCTGGAAGAAAACTCATACCATCAAGCAAAGATTGTATGCTCGAATTGCCTGCCTTGGTATTCGAAGTTCGATGCAAATAATCCCTACCAGCTTCATTAATTCTGATTTTTGCATTTGTAGTTTCTTCTTTTATGGGATTCAAATGAAATGGCTGTTCACCCTTCTTACCCTGTAACTTGTTTCTCAACTTATCCATACTAACAGAAGGCAATCTAAGAGGCTTGACTATTTCATCAAACATCTCCAGCTCCAATTTGGCTTTGCTATCCCAATTAACGAAAGACAACTTGGTGTTAAGGCCACTGGTAGGTAGTTTCACAGTTTCACAATGTTCAGTGTAAGTACAAGGCACTAAGAAACAATTATCTTTAAGCATGAAAGCTACATTGCATGAAGTACTCCCACAGCATTTTTGAATGCATTCGAATATATCCTTTGCGATCCCTCCATCTTGCACGCCATTCCTTGCAATCCCACCTCGTAGCGTAACCTCATTTTGAACATTACTATGATGACATGTCAAAGTCACATGCTTTTCAGCAGAGGAATTATCTTTATATCTTACAGGTGATTTTGGCACCTGAACTAAAGGTCTATTTAGCTTATTTACCCCAATGGATACCTCTCCTTCGTTACCTCTTTGTTTATTCCCTACAGGACCTTTGCTGGTGGTAACAGGCAGGTTTTTGTGGTGTGCCAACAGCTCTTTTGAGGAAATGTTCGTAGTTTGCTCAAATACAAATTCTGCTGGATTTTCACTCTTTTCTTTGGAAGTATTCCTCTGTTCAACCACTTTATTTACTTTCTTCACTGAAGACATTCTCATCCCTGCCTTTACTTCCTTCCCGACTGTTTTAGTTGGTTTTGGCTTCCCTTTCTTTAATGCAATATCAAAAAACTGAGCCTTTCTGGAATCATATGGACTGATGCGAGGCAATGTTCTACCCACCTTCATCTCTATTTTATGCTTTTTGGTATATTTTTGTGGGAAAATGTTACTTTCTGGAAATCTTGGTTCTTTACCACTTCTTTCACTTGAATTAAGCACTTTCTCCAATTCTGCAACAGCATGGTTGTACAAACGATTCAAATTATGTTCTAACATAACGTCATGCTTTTGTTCAGCATCCCATTTAGTTCCTGATAGTTTGACAATGGTAGACGGTAGGTCCCTAAGAGTTGGGGAAACATTTTGCAAACGATTTCCCAGCTCTGCTTGAATGATGCTTCGTAATTCGTCCGCAAGAAAATTTTTGTCTCTAATAGTCTCGAGCATTCCATTTGTTCCACCAGAAACGAACTTTTCGTCTTTACTATGTTTTCTATCATTTAGTATTTCTACATTCTGGGTTTTAAGTCCACTACTAGTAAACTCCTCCTCAAAGTCACTTTTACTCTTGTGAAAGCTGTGAGCACTTTTTAAATCGCGAATTACAGACTCTAATTTTCTTATACGGTCGCTCAAATCATGCTGTTCACCCATAAGCTCGTGGACACTTTTACTATAGTTTGGGTCTTTTCTTGAATTTACAAGGTCTTTTGAAAATCCAAGATTATTAAAATAGGCATTCTTCAAACCGACTTTTTCTTTCATGAAATTTTGCAAACGTTGAGGTGCTGGAATGGCGGAAGACTCGCCATCTAACTTCAAAAATTTTGAAGATCTCTGTAGTACATAGACCTTAGCATCAAGCAGACTTGTACGACTCTCTACTCCTTTGATAGGTATGATTCCAGTATCTTTCAACGCCTTTACTGTCTCTTCAACTATGTGTTGCTGTGTTTTGGGATGTTCAGATGTAACTTCAGGAGAAATGGCAAGTTTTAGTGATCTAGTTTGTGATCTATGGTTGGTAGACTTCATTACCTTCAACCCAATTAGAGGTGGAGCTGTTACTAAAGCTGTTGGTGATTTGATAAGCTTTGGTGTTGGAACGGCAGTTGACTTTAAAGGTGCCAGTAGACGCGCGTTGGACATTATGGGACTGGCAGAAGACATAGGCAAAGAAGACTGATTGGCATTTTTGTTTTGAGAAATTGAATTCTTTCTTTCTACTTTTGCTTTGTTGTCAGAATAACTGCCACTATTTTTCATCTGACTTTGGAATGTGCTAATCATTCGATAATTGCCAGGCATATTACTCTTCAAATGGCCTTGTTCAGAACGTTCATTGAAATTAGAAGATCGAGTATCGACCATCTTTTTTGCCTGCTTATCAGGGCCGAATTCTCCAAGAACTTCATCGTTATCACTGTGTTCCTTTGTTTTTACACCAGAATGATTTGCTGACGTCATTGACTCCAAGATAATAGGAACATTTTTCCTGTCTGTATTCTTTGGAGTAATGTCCTCATTTCCATTAAATTCTTGCTTTGGAACTTTACTTGTCTTCATCCAGTCTTTGCTGATTTTTTCTTTCAGTTCAGTCTTCAAATTTCTTGACATGTATCCCTGTTTTATGTCTTTCAATGAGTGACGAAGTTCTTTCAACACCTCCGAGTACAGCTGACTGTTGTCAGCCATCGGAATGGATTTTGTCTCAATTTTACTGCGAGATGTTTCAGAACTAAATTTAGCCTTGTCACCATTCTCTGAAAAACTTGTAGGTTGCATTGCTTTCGATGCAAGTGAATATGAATTAGCATTGACAACTGCTTCTTTTCGTATCACAGAACCTTTGCTAATGTTTTGGCCAGGTTTTGAGGTATAATATTCTGAAATCGAGGCGGCTTTTTCATCCAAACTCAATATTTGATTGCGGGTTCCAAAACTCCAAACATTGTGTGCTCGTATTTCATGTTGATAAACTACTGTAGACAATTCCTGATCAGGAATGGTTACAAAACTAGGAGAAATGTTCCTGGCTTGAAAATGGTTCCCCACAGTTTTCTTTCCTTTGTTATGATCAGCGGTCTCTTCTGGTAGGATTTCATGCCCTATATCACTCACACCTAAGTGAGTCAACGAGGCACCTCTGTTCATGATTCGCTGAGGCAACAAATACGTCAGCAAATTCGCGTCAAGCCGTCGAACGACGGTTGCAATCGAAGTCTCCACAGCAGTCGAATTTGATTCCACGATCTGACAAGACTCCTTGCTGTAGCATTTCACAAGAAAACATTGTTCCCCGACAGTTAAACTTGCGTTACACTCACTGTAGTTACAACATTTAGATATGCAATCATTGACACCACCTTTAAGGTTTCCCATGCTTGTAAATTCTCCTGCTTCAAAACCTTGAAGAAACTTCACACTTGAAGCAATAAAGCTGACTAAGCATTCCTTTTGAGTGGTCAAGTCATGCAAAGTATTTGCTTTCCACTTAACGTTTGGAGCTATTTTAGACTGTCTGGATGCATTTTTGGTATTCCGTTTCAAAGTTGGTACTAATTCTTCTTTGACCAAGTCTGCTTCTAACGGACTCCTTGCCACGTACACCAAAGAACTGTTAAACTCGTCGGACAACAACGCTTCGTTCTGGCAAAGTTTGTTGCTCTTACAAGTGACGAGAAAGCACATTTCTTCCAATACAAATGCTACATTGCAATGGCTGTCTTCACAACACAGCTCTGCACATTTTGAAGTGCCTGCGAATTTTCCTTGAAATTTGAAATCTCCAGCTGAGAATCCAGTTCTAAAGGTAACGTTCTCTACAGGAAACACATTGAAACATGTATGTGGTATTTTAGTAATACTTTTGATAAACGGCTTTTGGTGTCCATGCTTTGTATCAGAGGAAAAATCCATATAAAGATCTTTTTGTGATGGCAACTGAAGAGATAATTTGCGTTGAGTACCTGAAATTTCAGGTTTATTTTCTTTGATGCTAAAACTTTTCGACGAATACAGACCTAATGATACTAATGGACTAATGATAGGTTGTTGAGAAGACTTTTCGGCATGCGAACTTACGATAGTTTGGGTACCATTAATCTTTATAGTCGATAACTTTGCGAAAGGTTGAAGTGATGGTGTCTTCGATTTTGACCTTCGAACAAATGCGAGTGAAACTTTTTGCCCGCGAGCGGGCTCAAAGTCAAAACAAGGACCATCCAAGAAACATGATATGATGTAACACACTCCTTTTTGTATCATAGCAACGTTACACGCAGTCTCCTGGCAGCATGCCACGCCACACGACCATGGATCTGTTATGTGTGGTAAAATAGTTGAGTTCCCTTTTAAACCACCCTCACCTAACGTAGAATCTGTGATGACATCAGTTTGAACGTCACATTTATCTGTGGAAGAACCTGCTTTTGGTAAACCGGTAAAACTAATATTGGCTGATACCCTTTTGGTCAATAAAACCACACTGAATTCATCGTTTTTTTCAACAACAGGAGACAACAGGCATTTTTGATGTTTACAATCAACTCCGTAACATTGATTCTTCGTAAAGAATGCCATGTCACATGACGAACTATGGCAACATTTCGTAACACAATATTCCATGTCATTAATCTTCTCTTCATAAATATATTTGATACTCTCCAAGCCTCCAGCTACAGTAAATTGTTCAAGTTTTGAAGGTAATGGCTCACATTTCCCAAAACTTTTTTTCTTGGCATATTTTTCGACAACGTTGTCCAAATGTTCTATCCTCCTTATCATATCTGTCATCTTCAAGCGACTGCCTTCAGGAATAAGAGACAATTTTTTCGAGGCATTCCTGGGACCGCCAGGATGTTTTACTTTGGTCTTTATGTCTTTACCATTCAAACGTTGGATTTCCTCCATAAGTTGCCCAAGAATTGTGGTGGCGTTATTTAATATTTCATTTCCATCAGTCAGATGCATTCGTTTTTCAATATTTCCCAAACGTGTATCCATCCCTTTCGTTGCATTCAACATCAAAATTTTACCTTTATCGACATTAAAGCTAGATCTAGCCTTTACTAAATACTTTAATTGATACATAAGACTTTGCAACCGTTGAAGGCTACTGCGGCTCGAACTTCGTGACATTCTTAAGATCTTTTCCACTCGTTCAAGCATATCCGAAAAATTTGCGCCATGTTCTGCTTTAAACTTTTCATGAAACGCAATTGTGTTATGGGAATTTGAATCATTTGTCATTTGGCCGAAAGGCTCTTTGGATTCCAACTTGATCAAGGGATCATGATTCGTGGATTCAAGTTTGGAAAATGGATTAAAGAGATAGTGTTGGACAATGGAGGATCGAGTTTCCGACTCATTAGGATTTTTTCTTACTCCAGGATATTCAAGTGTTTCTGAAAATGAAACATTTTTAATGTGGCTTCGTGGTTTCTTCTCGGCAACTGTGGATTTTCTGCCTTCTTTCGCTAAAATCGACTTCATATTCTTTTCCATTTCCAAATTTTTAGTAAATCTGAAAGGAGTTTTTTTAAAGTTTTCATTGAAATCGTCCACATTTGCTTTCTTTCCATTGACTTTTGGTTTCTTCAAACTTTCACTATGATAATGTTTTCCACGGGTGTATAAATTTTCTGAATCTTTTGTCCTATGGCTATACTTCTTACTACTAGATACATCTTTACTCGAAACATTTGAAGAACTAGCTGGTATATTTTTTGATATTTCCTTCACATCTTTAGTAGTGTTGACACTGAAGGTGCTCTTCAAGTCAAAATATCCTGGTCGAGTTTCATTCACGGTCAGTTCCGCTTCGGTTTCATTCGATACAGGAAGCGTATCGTTCGAGGTCATGTCTTCAACATCATCTTCGGAAGGGGAAAATGAGCCGGAACTCGTCGGGTTCGTATTATAAGAGGAAATATTAACTTCAGGGAAAATGCTTTCTCTCGTAGCTGATTTTTCACCTTGTTTTTGCTGATGAATTAGCTTGCTCGATGATTTTTGTTTTTCTAGTTTCCTTTTCTTTCCCCTTGATGAAGGTATCGCATGCTTTTCAAACTCATAATCATTTTCTTCAGTTTGACTATTATCATCATCCATGAAAACTTTTCCATCCAGATTGTCAGTATTAACCTTATTATCACCAGAAGAACTAGAAGTTGAACTTCCACCATTGTGCAATGCAGAACTCTTAGCCACCTGTCCATTATAAAGCTTTGAAAATATTCTCAAGTCTGAATTTGAATCATTAAGATCATCAATTAAAACTTTCCCCTCCAAGTCTTTAGTACCATCTTTATCATCAGACGAATTCAAAACTGAACTTCCAACAACGCCTAAGGTAGGACTCCTAACCGTTTGTCCATTATTGAGCTTTACAAGATTGCTTAGGTTTGAATTAGAATCACTAATATCATCATTGTAAACTCTTCCATCAAAACTTTTAGTATCAGCTTCTTCAGCATCACCAGAGAAACTATGTATTGAACCTGCAGCAATGCCCACTGTAGGAGTCTTACCTTCTTGTACCCTATGAAACTCTGAATGATCACCTGGGTTTGAATCGGAATCTTTAATATCATCAATAGACAACAATGCATTCCCTGCCGGTTGCATTCCTTTCTTTCTACCATTCAATTCTTGACCTAAATTTACATCATCAATTCTTCCATCCCTTCGGCTGGTATCGTTTCTACCTTTCTTACTAGTAAATTCAGAATGGTGGCCAGGACTGGATACCTTATCATCGATATCTTCTACAGACAACCAATCGTTATCTGGCTTAAGGACTGAGTTTTCAAGTTCATTTCTTCCCCACAGCTTAGCAGCTTCATCTTTTCCAACAATCTCTTCACCGTCCCTAGGATTCAGCTTGTCGCTATTTTGTGCTAGCAAGAAAGAAAGTTTACTCCGGTTATGTGAACCCATCGATGCAGAGTGTTCCTCACTGATGTCTTGATTCTTTTCCAAATTCTTCACTTTTAAATCATCATGCCTACTTGTGTAGTGTTTCTGAAAATAGCCATCAGGGCTTGCTTTCTCCCATCCCTCTAATCCTCTTTCATCATCTTTGCTCCTCTCATCTTCTTCTTCGATCGTTTTTGGAATCTTTGTAATGGAGAGCGAGGGTGTACTGTTTTTTTCTTTATGAGCATTGCTGATTTTACTATCTGATCTCCATTTTCTCACTGTATTTTCATCTTTTGCACTTTTCATCCTACCTCTGTTTTTGCCCATCACCGACACTTGTGAATATTCGTCGTCATTACTTTCAGTTACGACCTTGCTCTCATCTGGCATTGAAATCTCATCCCCATGTTCAAATCGGCTCCATATTTTGCTATAGTCTTTTAGAACTGGTGAATAAATAGGACCTTCGTTGGCTTTTTCTAAGTCAGTGTTATCTCTTTGTCCGTCTACCTCTGTATCATTGGATGGCCAGCTCCGAAGTTTGTGCCAATTTCTTCTTTTTAAAGAGGCTTTGCCAATAGAAATGTGGTTTTCTGTTTTGTGTTTTTTATCTGTGGAAGTTTCATCTTTTTGTTGACTTTGTTGAGAAATGTTTAAACCTCTAGGATGAAAACCGCTTGACTTTTCACTATCAAAGAAGATTTCGCTCTCAGACTTTTCAACGCTTGTGTTTTGCTTACCCAAAGGAGTTGGGTATACCCTTGAATGTCCTCCATACTTTCTGGTCTCATTCGTGCCTTTAGCATGACTTGCATGTCCTTTTCGAGAGTCATTATCTCCTTTGGCACAACTTGTGCAGTTTACCTTCCTAGCCTTACTTTCACCACCACCAGCTTTTGGCCAGCTTCGTTCATTTATCCCAAAGCCTTTGTGATCAGTTATGTTATGTTTCAAAAAGCCAGGTATGTCGTTTTCATTGGTTGTTCTATTCTTCTCTAACAAACTGTCAATATTAAGAATCTCAGTGCTGTTGGAAGGTTCTTCTCTGCTCTCTTTATGAGGGAGTAAATTTCCACTGACTTGGTCATTCTTTATTGGCATTTTATTTCTCAACAAATTATTTGTTCTATTCCATACCGTCTTGTTTCTATTTGACCATCTTTCTTTGTTCATTTGTTGACTGCCTTCTGATGTCTTGTTTCTACTCGTACTCTTAGGATACTGCATTTGCCCTTGTTTTTTACTTTCTTTAGATGGTATACTCAAATGAGTACTTCCCAACTTTCCAAGCTCTTGATCTGTAGAACTTGATTCCTTTGAGGCCCTACTTATAGCTGGGACAGATTCGTTGGTTGCATTACTTTTTTCATTTGCAATATGCCTTTCTTCAATGATATCATGGTTTGTCGTTTCCCTACTGTCCTGTGTCTTTTGAACAAACTTCTTCAAATCAAGAATTTTGTCTCTTGCTTTCTTCTTATTTCGCACTATTTCCGTGGCAGGTTTTCTCTGATTTTGTCTATTTTTCACACTTCCATGCTTATCTATCATCACTAACGGAATAAAAGGGTTCCAATAATCTTTATCAAGATTGTAGGAATCATCTTCTACTCCAGAACTTCGTCTGAAATCATCGCCCCTTGCTAAAACCAAATATGGATCCTTGTTTTCGTCTATAACAACACTAGGTTTGGTAAGATCATAGTTTGAGGTTTGATCTAAGGAAGAATGCAATTTAGCCTTCTTTAGGAAAATATGTTTAGCCTCATGAGATTCCTTTCCTCTAGAAACTCTAATTCCATCAGTGTCTGAATGAGACTTAGGATCTTCTTTGTGTACCTGCCGTTGGCTAGTGCTTGAGTATTTCTTTAATAAAAGATGTTTGTTAGGGAAAACAGCATTTTCGTTGTAAGTTTGGTTCTTGCTGAATGTATTGTTCTTATTTGAGTTCGATTCATGTCGCTTAGAATCCAATTCAGTCTTTTCATGGGTAGCAAGGTTTTCATTTGCTTCCGTAAGATTTCTCTGCTTTGCCACTGCCTTGAAGTTGTTGTTACTCTCTGAAGCACCAACTAAGGGCCTAGAAGAATTAGAATTGCCGGAGGAGGCATTCTTAGTCTGCGCGTCAACGCCATAAGGACTAGTGAATGAACTATCCGATGCACCAAATCTAGTCTTCTTGTCAATCGTTGGTTCTAGAAAGCCAATATTATTTTTGTTTACAGAGGAGTTATTATTCACCAATGATTCTGAAAAACTGTTGCCCAGTGGCATTACTCTCCAGGGCCACCTAGAATCATCACTTTCTGAAAAACTTTTACCATTCATTGGTATGTCATCAAAAGGACTCCCGCCTTTTCTTCCCTGCTCAGTATCTTGAATGTTTGGCTGCACAATCTCATCCCCTTTGAAATATTTTCTCTGAGCACTAGAGTTGGGAGAAACTGTGTTGTTATCTTGAGAATGTGGTTGTTCGCTCATCTTCACCTCATGATTTCTCCTCTTCAGAATAATACCACCAGATGCTTTTCTCTTGCGAAGATAGCTTTTGTTCTTGGGAAAGCTACTTTTTCTTTGCAAAGTTTCTCTCATACCGTTCCTAATAAGTGCATCCGTGGTATCTTTGAAACCTGGATTGTTCTTGCTCATCCTCTTGTGCACATCAAAGCTAAGATTGCCCTTACCATTTCTTCCTGTTAAATTCAAATGGTCTGAGAACTTATTTATACCATTCAAAGTGGTATTTATTTTCCTTGGTTTGATACCATGATTTTCTTTGATAAACTTCATACTTCCAATTTTCTTCCTAGGCAAAGCAAAGTCATCACGGTGACCTGGAAAGCGGGTTCCTTTACCTCCTTTCAAGAATACATTGTCTTCGGTACTATCATTCCGTGTAGAGTTTCCATTAAGCTTCTCCCTAGTGATAATCGCTTGATCACTAGATGGCACATTCGTATTTTCTACTGCGCTCCCACTTCCTAATCCAAACGTTTTAATGTTGAATGACTTTTTCGCGACTGGAACCTTTTCATATCCTGTGGTTTCCATTTTGCCTGACATATTGCTTGAATTGCTAGTGTCACTTCCCACATCAATTTGATCTTTCAAAGGACCATAAGGCAACAAATTCCGGCTGTGCATTTGATTTCTGCTCTGACGAGTACTTTTTCCAGCACTTTGTACCGAAGGAGATGCATTCATGACAAAATTGGGTAAATTTTCCTGGGAAACATTTTCCAAGTTACTTTCATAGCTTTTCGGTTTTGTGAAATTCCTCACAGGACCATTCAATCTAATACCTTCACTATTATCAGCATCACCATATATTACATAAGTCTCATCGGTGGAATTGCCTTCTTTCTTCATCGGTGGTTGAAGTGAGAGCCTGGAGTTATCACCATGCTTCAATCTCAAAGTACGCAAAACATTCTGCACATGTTCATCTTTCAAAATGTCATAAATGGGAACAACACTATAATTAGAATAACTGTTCTTTTCAAAGGGATTAACACCTTCCAAACTTAAAGAAGATGGAGTGCTATTCGATTGCAGAAAACCGTCGTTTTGTCCCACAGCATTGTTTCCTTCAATTTTATTGCGGAATAGTTCACTGCGTTGAAATCCAGTTGGATGTAATCCACTATACATATGACCACTATCATAATATCCATTTTCTGGCTCGCTAGCAACTTGACTAATATTCTTCTGGTTCCCAGTTCTTGCAACAGCATTTGTTGAGTCCACTTTTTTATGATTATCACTTCCATGTGTGACAGTTTCATAGTTTTCTCCATATCCACTGCTATTTTGAAGCTTCTCGCTTAGTGTAAAGTGAGCCTTCAACTGAGCACTACCCCTTTTTCCTTCCTCTGTTTTATTTGTTTCCAACCTTTTATTTTGTAAAACTTCATGCATTTTGTTTTCATTTCTTAACCTTATATTTCCCTCTTTTTTTGCGAGACCACTCTGATTTTTGAGAGAATTCTCCTTTTTTGAGAATGGTAAAGTCACACTTTTACTTTTATTTTGCTCAAGATTATACTTAGCCTGCTTGAGACTAGCACGACTCCTAGGTTTATCATCAATGGTATCTTTACTATCATTTTTAGGCTTCACTGCCAAACTATGCCCCCTTGCATCTTTTGTGTCGTTCTTGAGGTAGTTTCCATCAGTAAAATACTTATCATCATAATCCTTGCCATCATCTGTTGCATAATCGAAGTCATCACTGCTATCTTTAATACCATTGATAACATCGTAATCACCACTATCATCATCAACCAGAGTATCATAGCCATTTTCACTATTACCATTGCTCTGAAGATCTTCATTTCTCATTTTCCTTTCTTTTGCCTCTATTTTTTTACGAAAGTCATGCAGCCTCTCTTGTTTATTTAACTTCTTCAAAAATTTTCCAGATTCTGTATCATTCGTTGTAGTCTCAGTCCTCTTTGCAGATACATTACTGAGTTTCAAAGCCTTTGCATTCGCTTCATGAACATTCCTGCTCCCAATGAGCACAACATACGAACGATACTCCCCAGTTTTAGCAGAAACCGGTTTACAGGTACTTGTGTTTTTGCACTTGACTAAGAAACATATATCCTCAATTATGTAGGCAGCATCACACACGATAGAATTGCAGCATTTGTGAATGCAATCGTCTATATTTGTGGCATTTTTAGCCTGTCGAAATTCACCTGCATTTTGACCTGCTCGAAAAAAGGTATTTCTATGCACTGTATAGCCACACGAATTAGACTCATTATTAGAACTGACCGAATTCTGAAGATGTTCCTCGTTGGTGCCTGTTGAATTGCTTCGGTTACTGAAAGCTTTTGATAAAGTAGTCATATTTCCAAGTTTGCTCGTGGCTCTTTCCGAAACACTATTCTTCTCTGACCATTCATCTCCCCTTGAAACAGTATCAGTCTTCTCAGACACATTTTCTTGTGGAATATCCAACGATTTTAAAGGGACGCTCTCTTTTCGTTTAAGGCGAAGGTACGACAAACCAACAGGCGTTGCCAGAGGGCTGCATCCACGGCCATCTTTGAAACACGCCAACGAATAGCAAAATCCTCCTATTTGAAACGCCAAGTTGCAGCCATTTTGTGAACAACATAAATCAACACACCTGCTACTGTTACTTGTTTTTCCACTAAACAACCAACTACCAGGTTTTAAGTCACTAGTGTTACTCATGGCAAAGTTAGGGCAGTTCATTTCTTCACGTTGAACAGGAGTAGCTTTCGATCTTCTTGCTGTTGAAATGCCATTGATGTTTTTCACTGATGTTTTTCCTAATTTAATCGATTGAAGCTTTTTGGTAGATAATAATTTGGAATGTTTTAATCTTGGCTTTGATTTATTTTTCGTTTTTCCATATTTCGTAGTTGAATAAGGACTTTGCATTTTAGTGTTGCGTGTTGAGCTAAATTTCATTTCCGGTGAATTTTTTGTGTGTGAAGCATAGGAATGCTTCCATCTTCTTATCTTAATGATTTCTGATGTAAAATCCAATGAACCCTTATACGGCACGATTTGGCAAAGTGTCCAGTGAAAACACGCCACCGTATAACACTGACTGTTAACAATCAACGCCAAATGACATTTCTTGTCAATACAACATCGTCTCCCGCATTCTTCTGGATCACTTACATAGCCAGTTGGAGTAAACAGACCAGCACTCTTCCTACCACGTAATGAGGCACCATGACGAATTTCGCCAAGGGTGCACTTTGAATTTTTAAAATCAAAACCATGGAATCCTAGCAACCAATTATTTTCTTTCCCCAAATCTGTTTTATTGTCGGCATACTGATGAGGAAAGAGCGACCTATTCATCAGGTTCTTGGAGCCACCATTCGATACACTTGTCAGTCTCGAATCTCTGAAAGAAGAATCAAGCTTTTTGGAAGATGAAAGTTCTTCAGAGCTCAATGCTTTTCCTCTCTTCAGCAATTCCTCACCAATCGTGATCAAGTATTTTCCTACAGATGTGACATTTTTCGTTCCAACTATATCGTAGATTTTTTCTTTTCCTGCATGTGATTCTTCTGCTAAAAGCATGTTTTTGCCAGCTTCAATGGCTGCCCGGCCTACTTCAAAAACACGTTTTGTCATCACTTTTCCCTTATTTGAGGCTAAGAGACTATCACCCTCTCCCAAATGTGTCATTGCGAATGGAACGGAGTAGTTGGTACTCGTAGTCGGATGGAAAAGCTTTTTGGATTTGTCATCAGGTGTCGGGTTTTCGGCTAAAGCTCCCACTAGCTTTCCAGGAGGCGTCTCTTCTGTGGTTAGCTTAACATTGTAAGAGATCGCTCCTGGAAGAGTTGGAAGGAGCTTGGAACTAGGTTGTAAGAACTTATGACGAGTAGCATTCAGCTCTGTATTGCTCTCACTTTGCACTTCACCCGGATTTTTAAACTCAACAGCGTTTTCGTTCAGTTTTTGCGATCCCATGTCTAAACTTTGCATTTCACTACCAACGACAGAATCTTCATCATGTCTTGAGGGCTTTTCACCAAAGATTTTGCCTTCAAAATCTTTTCTCATTGTTTGGTGACTAGTTTCTTCCAAAACGGGTATCGCATTATTCACTGCACTTTCTTTCACACTTGAAAGCTTGTATTTTTGTTCTGGTACTTCCACCTTGACTAGATCCATGTTGGCTTTCAAATTTTCTTTCCTATCCAGCTTCGTGGTATTGAAGGTTTCATCATTGGATAGCGAAGTTATGTTCTTCTTACTGAGCAAGATAGCACTCTCAGTCTCATTTGCCAAAATTTTGTTGTCGGATATCAAAAAACGAGTTCCATTTGTTTCAACAGCCAACGAATTGTTAGCATTTCTATTTGAAGCAAGATAGCTGTGGGAAAATGCTTCAGGAAAAGAAATTTCTTTCTCAGCCCCATTTATACTAGACAAATGTTTGTTTTCAAACTTGAGAGACGAATCAGTGTAACTTTGTTCGACGCTTGCCGGTGACTCTCGTTCAGGTAATTCATTTTTAAATATGTCTGAAGACGACAATATGAGATTGGTGCCATTGCTTTCACTGGTGCTCTTGTCTTTTTTTGCATGGTTTACAGATTCACCACTTCCTTTCGAATGTGCATTAAATCCAATAGCTGTTTCCACTGGTTGATCTTGTAGAATACTTGTGATAATATCCAGAATATCTACGTCATCTTTTCCATCAACTGGAGAGGAACTGGGGTCTCTAGTTCTACCATGATCACCAACACCGCGCCAATTGCTGCCTTCTGTATTACCCTTGTCACCATTTATGTAACCTAAGTCACTCCTGCTATTTTGCCTAAAAACCGGTTCTCCTGACTGGTGTTGCTCATGATCGCTGAAACCCGACCCGAGTTCTGTAATCAAGGTGTTCACTTCATTTTCCATGTCATCTTCAAAATCATTCAAACTTTCTCGCTCTTTTCCATCATCTGGATATTTCTCAAATATTTCATTATCTGATATGGAATCAAACCCTTGATTCTCCTTCATAAACCTTTCATTCTCATTCGCACCATCTTCAAAATCGTGGGAACTCGTGTCTCCTGATTGGTGCCTTCCTTTGTCAACATTGTCATCGAATTTTTGATAACCTGGTACAGAGTGTAACCCTTGACTCTGATTTTCAATCTCTCTATTAAACTGCTTCATATCGCTGATACGACCGTCATGATCGTCAGTATCATCTTCACCAATGTTTGTATCTTGGTAGCTAACCTCATTTTTGTCATCTCTGCCACCATCAAAAAATTCTTTTAAAATTTTTTGATTTTCCTTTTTCCCATTCTCTTCACCTGTATTCCTTTGTTTTGATATTCCCATCTTTGTAGTGGAGAAACTAGTTTTGTGGAGGACTGCAGTTTTCTGACTTTGTTCAGGTATGTTCAATGATTTTGTTTTTTCGTCTAATATTTTGAGAATGTGATTGACATCGTTGATGATTTTTGCAAGGAGGGTCGAGTGATGAACTGGAAAATGAAATTGTAGAGAGTTAATACACTTATGCGTAAGGCATTACGATGAAAATGACCCCAAAATTTTAGTTACATTTACTTGAAACCAAGACCTATATATCGAAACGGTGATAAATGCATACCTTCAGACTTTACTTTATCTTCATGCACGTTTGGCCATTCCTGTTTTTTGGGAACCCATGGATTGTGTTTTTTAATTGTACTTGGTAGAGGTGCATCAGGATGAATTTCTTTCACTCTGATTAACCTGATTCTACCCAATCCGGGGTGATTTGCTGGCGAAATGGGCTTTCCTAAATGCTTCCCTTCCTTGACGATGTCAATTTCTTGAAAGGATTTGGCTTCTTTGCGGCCGTTTCTTTCACCCTTCGGTTCCGTATCTGCAAGTATTAACAAGCAGGTTCAAATAACCGCGCACAGGCATTGCTCAGAAAATCAGAGCTAAACAATTCTTGGCAATACCTGTCTAATTACACTACCGTATAGAACAATTTTAACCAGCTCAAAAAGTGTAAGAAATATTATTTTGAATGAATCAATGCGTACAGACGCAAAGATGAAAATTCATGGAAGTACGCTATCAAACGTTGTGTGTACTATATGAGGGTCATCAAAACATGAACATATTTTAAGCAAAAAAGGATTCTGCTTGTGATTTATGGATCTCTGTTAGTAATAAAGTGTCAAAACATGAACTTGCAACCACATTTGCCAATAATCTATTCAGCCTGTCGTAAAAATTAGTGAATCACGGATGTCATGTCAGTTGTTGTGAAATCGGAGTTGCTGCGAAGTTGAGCTGCACATATTTGTACAGATAAAAAGGTCATGTTTTACGTCGTAAAACACCTTTTAAATAGTTTCAAAGAATTATCAGAGTACTTGTTTATATGCAAGCACAATCTATCGCCTGGTATCTAAACGGTTGAGTTAACAAACATAAACTAACTCAAAACTAATAAATCGCCAAAATACTATGACATTTAAACACACCGTTTAGTATACGACCACGGGTAAGTAAAAAAAAACTTGATGATTCATCACCAACTTCTATTCATTTCTAGCCGTATAATGATGGCTATACATTTCATTTAGTATTAAGAACATCAAAAGGATAAAAACCGAACAAAAGTACAATGTACGAACTCTCGCGGGTACCCGTGTACTGAAAATCTTCAGCGATACATGGTTACAAAATAAATGTTGCAGCGCACAATGTAACAAGACAGTATGCGGTTAAAACCTTCTGTAACTGCATGCATACACTGCTATGATTTAATGCATCAACACTATAATCTCTGTACATGGGATGTTTGTGTATTTCAGAATACTACGATATCGCACTGTTTTCACTAGAAACCAACGAGCACCTAACGAGTAACTCTAAAAGAATAATATGTGCAAAATGTCATGCATTGGGAAAACACACGATCGAAATATTTTTTTAAGGTTTTCACCACACTGAAATACAATACAAAACTAATGGGACAAAACGAAATTGTCTCTTCGCAAAAAAGCCGCCTACTCTCCATAGAACTCTCCACAAATTCAACTTGCGTTAACGCTAAAATTAAACCTTGCCTTTGCATGATGACTCAAACTGTAGGCCCAATAGCACTACTTGAACATAGGCGTGGCTTTTCCTACACGCTTGCGGCCTCGTCTTTTTATGGTGTTACATTAGAAAAGCACTTCGAAGTTGGCGTATCAGTAGACAAACGTATAATTTCACGTCCCAAAATTTAGAACTATTAAGGGCTAAAAGTCAGTTGTTCATAGAGCTGCAGGATATGGAATTGCCTCTTTCACGAATTAAAATTATGTGCGTCCACCAGGGATTTTAAACGTTGCTTGAAGAAACAATTATTATAAAGTTTCTTAGATAATTAAAGTTTCTTATCATAGTTGAGCTCGAATCTAATGTTATTCCTATATATAATATAATTCATGTGCATATATTCATACTTAGTTGCAGCTATTGATAATGTAATTTTTACTCTAACTTTTGAAATTTTTTTAAATTAGTTAAGAAGAGCCGTTTGGGATAACTAATAAAATCTTATGTATGTCTGATATGTAAGCCGAACAAATCAGTAATGTTTGTTGAAGAAGTGATTTAGCAGTCAAACTAAATTCAAACTTCCCGGCGATTATACTTTGTGATGGAAAAAAATGAAAATGTCAAGAATTTCAACTGTACTATAACAAACTATAACAAAGTCTTGTTATCAATAATATTAACTTCACAACAAAGATATTAAAAGAGCAACAACTAACCGTTGAAACTGTGATGTTTAAACTCCCCAAAGTTAACAGCTTGAAATATTCCCCCACTTTTCTTGCCAAAGTCATTGCATTTTCTCCTCAGTAAAACCTTTGCACGACACCACTTTCTTGCACAACAAAGCTCCAAGCAAATACGCTGTGAAAGTTTGCCTTCCAAAGCACGCGTGAAGGAGCTCAGTGTCCTGTTTTCACGACCCGCTCCTCGTGAAGCATCTCCTTCACTAAAGCGGAAAACTTTCGTTCCGATCCGGCAAATTTTAATCCCTTCATGAACAAAACGCTCATTCGCTATACAAACATTCAAAACTACGAAAAGAGAACAAAGTTAGGAAACGGGAAATGACAAAAAGAGCAGAGAATCAAAAACTCAGAATCTTCTACTGACCTGCCAATATCCACAAAACAGATGGATAAAAGTAGCGGATGTTTATCCCGTTTTTCAAAACGGTCGATCTCGTGTACATAGCATATTTTGTGTGAAACAAGATCGCTCACCCCAAAACGGGAGCCTTGTTTTCACGTTTCCAGTGTTTTTTCTACCGTTGTGCGCGTTTTTGAACTTTTTGAACAGACACAAAATTTCCGAACAACCTTCGAGCTCAGCGAAGCGCGGTAAAGCGAAAAGTGAAACCGTTCAGGACATGACGTCATGGGCAATGGAGGGTGACCAAAGGATAAATAAATCACGCTCAGAAATACATGAAGCGCGACCATTTAACGAGAATGGCGAAAACATAGCAACCGTGAACTGGTTTGAGTTTTTCCTTTTTCATCAAAATAAGGTTAAGTAACAAAGTTCTCAAAAACTAGGAGCACCACTACAAAGTAATTTGCAAGACGTCTCCCCTGCAAAACCATTTTGCTAAATTTACAACGACGTGATATTACTGTAGAGTATTTCAATTAGCGACCTTGAGGCGGATTTCCGTTCACCGGAAAATGTCGCGCGATCGGCAGTTTGCGATCACTCTTTTTTGAACTGTGTTCTGTTAATCAGATCCAATGATATGCGTTCCGCTTGAGAGCTGATAATTCAAAGGAAAGCGATCGCAAAATGTCGATCGCGCGACATTTTGCACTGAATGGAAATCCGCCTTTGAGCAAGCCTTGTTCTACGACAGGACGCGCGACCGGAAATCGAAAGAAGTTTGAACTCCACTTTTTGATTTATTTCTCCCGTCCCCGCCAATTTTTCAGATGGGAGTTCGTGCTTTTTGCCGTCGTAGCGGAAGAACCATGGGGAGACCGACAGGAGCAAGTGATTTTTCAAAAACAAATCTATATTCAAACCCGGCACGTCTTAAAATTTATATTCACCTCAAACTCGCTTTCTCGACGTTTTCTACGTTAAATACACGGTAGTTTTCGTAAGTAAATACCAGATGTTTTGATATATTCAAATCTGATATTGAAAAACAAAATTCATCCATTAGCCGCCGTCACCTTCGCTATGTAGTAGCATTCTTGTATCTCTGAATGACGATATTTCCATTTCCATTTAACACGTCAAAAAAATGAGAATATAGTCTGAACTTTAACGTCTTGGTTATCGACAAGAAAGTGGATGAAATTCACACTACTTTCACGTTCTCGTAGTAAAAACAAGTCTTGCTTCAACTTTATTTACTAATATTTACGACGGAAGAAATTCATAAGGCGAATTTCCATTCAGTGCAAAATGTCGCGCGATCGACATTTTGCGGTCGCTTTCTTTTGAATTATCAATTCTCACGCGGAACGCATATCATTGGATCTGGTTCACAGCAAACAGTTCAAAAAAGGGTATGAAGGGAAATTCGCCTTTACTCGCACCAGTTGCTTTCGCGCCTTTCTGACGTCGCCGTATCAGAAAAAAGCTCTGCGTAAAGTCGGCTATTGAATAGGATACCAAGAAATGAAGAAAATGTAAACAAAAACCTTCACGACACAACTTACAATCCAACATTTCAGTCGGTTTAGTCCGTTTTCAAGCAACTTTCCTAAAAAAATTAAATATTCTACTCCTGGCCGCCGCCATCTTGAGTTTGATCATTTGCAGTCTCTACCACCCCCTATTCCCTGGTGAAACTAATCGAAAGAATGAAAAGATGAACAGCAAGGACGTTTGTTATATTTTCAAAAAAAATGTGAATAAAGCATTGGTGTTTTGGGGATTCATCGTGATTGCGTTGGTTGGCTTTCAGCTATTTCACAGTCTATCTAATAAAATCAGGATTCACTTTCTCTTAATTAACAACTTGAAAAATTTCGTAGCATATGTTTCAATGAAAATGGCGGAAGCTGACTCGAGGAGCGCAACAAAAGAACAAGCAGTTTCGTCTCTCATGAATATGAAGCACATTCAAAATTTGAACGCTGTTTCGTATTCATCGTGTTTCATATCGTGTTTCATATCGTGGTTCATCGTCGCGTTTCGTATCGTGTTTCATACTGGTTTCACTTTCATATTCATGCATTCAACATAGTATATGTTTCAATGACAATGGCGGAAGCTGACTGTAGCGCAACAAAAGAACAAGCACTTTCGTCTCTCGTTCAAATTTTGAATGTTGACCGCGAACTGGCGAGGTACTATTTAGAAAGAGCTCGCTGGAGTTTAGAGGTAAATCAATGGGAGTGTGCTTTATAACTTCATCATCTGATTAGTCTCACCAAATTGCAAATACATCTGTGGGGCCATGTGGGCCAAATTGGAAAGTTCGTATGTTGCGCCGAAAATATTCGGCGTGGAGTTTTTCCAGTTACGCCAAATTTGGCGTAACTATTTTTCAGATTTTGACACTAACGTGCTGGCGTGGCTTAACTAACATTTAACAAGACGCTGGCTGAGCGTTTTACTCGAGCTAAAGGAGTGTTTTGTTGTTGCTTGTGGCAGTGGAAAGTTTGAAGTAATATGTATGTGGGACAGGAATGATTGGGACAACAGGAACATACAACTGCAAGTAAAACATAATACATGACTGCATAAAATACATCACTGAATAAAGCTTTCAGAACAAAACTAAGTTTATTACTTGTCAGAGCATGTTTCGTATTCAAGTAGGTATTAGCATGATATTTTCCCTCATATGTCGATTCCGATGAAATTTCGTTTGATAGTTTAGCAGATACGTGTGATGGATATTTTGAGTATAAGCTAGATTGAGTAAACAAAGTATGCGTATGGTCGTTTAATTTTGATCGAGTACGCTTAGGTAGCGTACAACCGCTTATTTTTGATCGAGTACGCTTAGAAAGCATAACATTCATAAATATTTGATCGAGCACGCATATTAAAATGCGCTATTTCTACGTTTCTGTACCTAAGTCAGACCACAGCCCTCACTTCTCAGAGCGCCATGAGCAGCAGCAAGAAGCAGGGTTGGCAGACTCCAGGGCTTGCTGGGAGCCAAGAGCCGTATGAAAGGAGGCCAAACTACCAAATTTTCTAAAATTCCAAAATGAGGCTAAATTGAACTCTTACCAGTGACGAAGAAGTCTTGGCAAAATTGAACAAAGTGGCCGAATCCCGAATCACAGTTTTGCCGAATCACAGACCATTTGTAGGTCATGTTTAAAGCAATGGATGTTACTTGCAGCAAAACGTGCAAAAATTTCCTTTTTCTTTTTATAGCAAAAAATTCGTGGGACGGACGTCTGTGAAAGCAGTGCATTTGATCCTACATTGTGATTGGCTGAAAACTGTGAACTGTGATTGGCTTAAAACTGAAAAGACAACTACGTTATCCGACATGGTTGTGCTGAGAAGTAATTTACACAAACATGTTTTGATTATAAACTATTTCTCATAAAATTAATTTTGTATTCAAAGTAAAATAAGGAGTATCTCTTGGAAATAAAAAGAGGCGAAAAAGAAGCCAAAAGGCCAAATTTTTTTTTCGAGGCCAAGGAGGAAAAAAGAAGCCAAAATCCAGTTATTTGGCCTCCAAGAGGCCAATCTGGCAACCCTGGCAAGAAGTCGAACTGATGAGCTGCTAAGTCGCGACGAAGAAGCAGAAAGTCAACCACGCCGCTGAACGCCAATAAGATAAGCACGAATAATCACATGCGTTCAAGATTTGATTTCATTGGTCAAATTAAGAGGACCGGGCGGGAGACTAGTCTTGCGCGAAAAAAAAGACCGAAATTATGACTCTCGCGGTCTCGCCTTTAGCTCGAGTAATTACAAATATTTGGCTTACATCATGTTTTTAACGATTTGCGAAGCAAAATCCTTTACGTCATCGTCTGTGTAAGGGAGATAGATAGACAGATAGATAGTAACAATTTTATATGCTTGCCCAAGCGGGACAAAATTATGAAGCCTTAAATATTACTTCCATGATGAAAATTTCAGTTTGATTTACGCAAATATCAATTCGCATGAACGTTAGGCGAAGTTAAATTATAATTCGTCAAAGTCGAAGCACAAATATTTCATGTTCAGGCCAATATTCTAACTCGAACAAGAAGACAATCGTCGACGTCCAACTCAGAAGTAAACTAGATGCTTTATGAAGTTGCAGCTCTTGTTAAACTCCTCATGGCCTAACGTGCATAAAAAGTGGGTATTTTTGTGTAATGATGCATAAAAATTCACTACCGACTAAACATTTTACTTTTGCTTCTTACGTGTAAAATCACTAAAATGAAAGCAAAAATATGGTGTTTCCACACAAAAGTTGTACTCTTCCCCTCTTCGAAAATTTCGCAACAATATAATTTTCAATTATGACACTGTCGCAAATCCTTTTGCACTCTTTGAGGGCCTACGTTTTAGAACGGTTAACTAGCCAGCAGTGACCCGGTTTTGCATTTTGTTGATACGATGATCAATTCAATTGATCAATGATCATGAGTTTAAATTTGCAAATTTCCTTTAAATTTCTTGTATTTCGCGGTGTTTTTCTGGTAATATCATTATTTACAATTTTCCTCGTTTCTGATTGGTTAAGGACATCGACATTTTCTTTTAATTTTTTTACTATGGGTATTTAGGATAAAATACCACATGTGGTATTTTATCCTAAATACCCATAGTAAAAATTGTGCA
>JAODVM010000016.1:0-21044 GCA_025400095.1 Phenganax marumi
CCAGAAAAAGATTTCATCTGCACTAGACTTCGCAAAGTAAATATTCGCAATAGCTGTCCGGTACTAATAAAATTCTTGAACCCACTTGTGGCTACAAACTTCATCAAGTTACAAGTGAACCTTGCATCACTCATGAAACTACCCAAACTACGAATTTCACCAGATAAAACACCCTGCCAGAGAAAAATAGAAAAGGAAGGTTTCCATAACTCAACCTTAAAATGTTCAACTAAAATAGCCAATCAGGATGCTAGGTCAGATATTGACCATATTGGGTCACCTGATTCTAAATCAAGATTTGACCCTCAACCTCCTGTCAACAACCTGATTCCCAACACCGCTATGACCAACAAAGATGTCCAGGATTTCTCGGATTCTCTACCAAGCAACATCCTCACTGAAAATTTAGTCAATGTTTCTAATGATTCGGTTGATTCAATAAGTAAACACACTATCACTCCCATCAAAAATGGCATAAAAATCTCTTCTACTAACTCTGAACGAAAGTTAACGCAAAACCGCTTCTCACATAACAAAAGTGAGGGTTTATATGAAACCCCCAATGTGTCTTTTATCACTTTAGCAAATAGAAGAAATACTCCAAATGAATTCAATGTTTCCGAACAAATAAATAGTCCTGCTGGACATATTACCCCGAATGAACAAGAAAGGGTCAAAAGCCTTTTACCTACCCCTGAATTTAACCCTTTGAGTAATGATCGCAACAAATACGCTCGCAGAAACCACCCACCTAAATCATTTAATTCATTCACTGAGATAGATATAGACGAATCACCACAACAGACAAATAACTATTTAATAGCAAGTAAAAATTCACCTCTCAACACTGCTCCAAAACTTTCAAGATCACCTTCGCACCATGACCAATTCATGAACTCACACACCGCTATTTACATGCCATATATGAAACCCCAATCTAATGGTCCTTTGACGTATAAACATACAAATCATTCAAATTTTCTATTTCCTCACCCTACTGCTCCACCAATATTACCATCATTCCGCACCAAATGGCCAGGAGTTTCACCGAATGGCCCAACTTCAACGAACCAAATGCTGAGGAGCATTCAATTGTTTCTCAACCTAGCGCACTTGTGCCTAACGCAGTATACACCAGTCTAAAAACTATTCACCTTAGCACAACTGTAGCACCACTGACGCCCCAAAATATAAATCAAACAAACAGCAAAACACTCCATCATACCTCATCTCATTGCAGACATTTTGAAAATTGTACACGTGACACAAAAAATAGGTCATATGACGTACCACTAATCAAATCGTTAGAGGCAGATCCGCTAATAGTCAAAACCTCTAGATCAAACATTCTACGCACGTTCACACCATACGCCAATTCATCTCAATCAATACATTATTCAAATTTGTTTAAAAATATTCCGTCAACCGGAAATATGATCAGCACTATGAATGAAAATTTAACACCACATACTCCACAAGAATTTGAACTGATTTTAATTAATGCAAGGAGCATAATTAACAAAATACATGAACTCCGCATATTCGCTACATTGCACCAACCGACCTGCATTTTGGTCACAGAAACCTGGTGTACCCCTGAAATCAGTGACAACACAATTAGCATTAATGACTACAAACATTATCGAAAAGATAGAGAATCCAGCCGTGGCGGAGGTTGCCTCATCTACGTCAAGTCGGACGTCTTCTCTCACCCTTTCCAACACCCGTCTATTAGAAACCTGCAAGAATCCACTTGGACTGTAATAAATTTGGAAAATAACCAAAAGTTACTCCTAGGGTGTATTTACAGGCCACCTAATGCATCGCAAATATCAGACGATGCCATGACACAACAAATTGTCAATTTATCCAATCTCCCTTTTCGTTATAAATTTATGGGGGGAGATTTCAATTTACCCGAAATATCATGGACTAGAATGTCTGCTCCACCAAAATTACAATCATTTCTCACTGCAATAGAAGTGGGAGGATGGATACAACATGTCACCCAACCAACGAGAGGTTCAAACGTACTGGATGTATTATTCTCACAAGGATGCATAGTTCATTCCACTAAGATACTGCCAAACTTGCTAGGTAGTGACCATAATGGTGTGCAATGTTCCATCAACTGTTTTGCTAAAATGAATCACTCAAAAAAGCTTAAATATGTTAACTTCAAAGCGGTAAACTGGGAAATATTCGCTAGTCTAGTTAGACACGATGACTGGGGACCCTACTTTACAAGTTCAAATCTCAACACTAAACTACTGCACTTCTATGAGAACATACAATCTTACACAACATTTTGGCTTCGAAACCATACACAACCTTCGCAGCTGCAGGATTTCTGGATACCACCAATAATAAAGCACAAACTTAGGAAATTAGCTAGAAAATACCACTCCACAAACAATCTATCAATCATAGTTCGGATAAAAGAAATCCACAAAGAACTCGAACGTGCACACAAAACAAAGTACATAAATGAAGAACTGCAAGCCGCTTCTTCTGCTTCCAAACAGAAGACCCTTTCTTGCTTGCTTAGTAAACGTTTAAATAAGTGTAGCACAAATAACATAACACATATAACTGACGGTATGGGAAATCTTATAGAAGACGATGCAGAAATAGCAGAAAATTTAAATAAATATTTCGCTGAATCTTTCAATATCGAAACACCAATTATCAATGAGATAGAACATCCAAAGACCAATTTTCCATTAAGTTCCATAGAAATAACAGTCAATAAAATTAAAACTGCGTTACGTTCTCTCAAAGCATCTAATGCACCTGGACCAGATGGAATACCCGCTTGTTTACTAAAACATGGGGGGCCAGATATTCCTATACTACTTCTGACCATTTTTAATTTGTCCCTGAATACTGGCGTTTACCCGGAACCATGGAAGTCATCTATCATAAAACCTAGACGTAAACAAGGTTTATTAAATGACATATCTAACTTCCGTCCTATTAATGTGACATCTATTTTATCAAGAACACTAGAAAAGATTATTAGCTCAGAAATGAGCATTTATCTGCTGGAACACAACCTTATACATCCATCACAACATGGTTTCTTAAAATATCGTTCTACTGCTACATGTCAGTTTGATTTCTTTAATTGTCTTCTTTCGAACAAAGATAAAGGCTTAAAAACTTTTGTCATCTATTTTAACCTTTGCAAAGCCTTTGACAAAGTACCCCATAAACGTCTTCTAATTAAACTTAATCAATATGGAATACAAAATCCACTACTGAAATGGATAGAGTCATTCTTAAACAACCGATATCAACGAGTTAAAATCAACCAAGCAATCTCAACACCACGTCAGATAACAAGTGGAGTGGTTCAAGGGAGTGCATTAGGGCCTCTCCTTTTCCTCCTCTACATAAATGATTTGATTGAAATCTTTCAGACAGGTATACCATTCCTTTTTGCTGATGACCTCAAGGTTGTCTATGCAAGCGAATACATCAATGCTGCATTTATTGAAACGGTTCAAACTGAACTCGGACAACTGGAACAATGGAGTGATAAATGGTTGATGAAATTTTCCTCTCAAAAATGTGGCATAATGAACTTCACGTCCCATGCTTTGCCAAACCTAAAACTCCTAGACGCACAGTTACCCATAACGCAGCAAACAAAAGACTTAGGTATATCATATTCACCTTCTTTATCTCTTTCAGAACACGTACTATCAATAACAACAAAAGCCCGTAGACTTATGGGTTTTATTATCAGGAATTTTAATCTACCCGAGGTTCAAGTGCATCTTTTTAAAATGTGTGTCCGACCCATTCTTGAATACAACTCGCTGCTTTTTGGTATGATTAGGAATACTGATCGCAGCAAAATAGAACAGATACAAAGAACCTTTACCCGATATGTTATGTTCAATTACAAACATAATGAGAAAATAAGTCAGGCACAACAGACCTATAGTGAACGATGTCAGGCCCTTCAAATTGAACCACTTTGGCTCCGTAGACTCAAAAATAATCTAATGTTTGTTTACAAAATTTAAACCACTCTGCGCATTCGGAAAATAATCCATTCGTTTACATTCAACCACGTAGCTATAATTTAAGAAACCAAATTAAGAAGTTATACATTGAAAGATGCCATTCCAATTTACGCTCTAACTTTATAGCAAATAAATACGCCATACTTTGGAACCGCCTACCGGTACAGATTCGTGAGTGCTCCTCTATTACCTCTTTTTACTCCCTACTTTCCCGTTATCTAAATGGGTCTGGATTATTAAACATACTAGGTCTACAAAACGAATGTCAGCTGGACTTTAATAAAGGCCCTTCCACCATATAACTAATGATCCATTTTATGTCCAAACTCTTAAAAACCACATAACCGTACTCTTTCTGTAAATAACAAATATTTCACACTGCAAGACTGATGTAAATAAAACTTTTCCAACTTCGACAAATTCTCCAACCCCTCTAAAATAGGAACTAAAACTCACTAATTATATTTAATATGTACATGTATTTACTAATTTAAATACCATTCTTCTGTATCGTAATGTAAACAGTTTATACACATATAAGTCCAAGTCATTCATTTTGAATCAGTTTCTTTGCCTGAGCCACAGTCCGTCCCTAAAAAGTAAAGAATAATGAAAACTCAATATTCGGCTAAATAGGAACAACGCATGTTAAAAATGCACGTGTGCTACTTAGGATTACAAAACAGAACATTTTTACACTCTTGTCTTCTATATATATACATATATATATATATATATATGTAATTAATGTATCTGTACAGAGACCCAGGTACTTCTTTGTGATTTCCATCGAGAACAGGCTTGGGAGCGCTGGACCTCAAAAAAAGACAATGGTGCTACAGACACTCGAGATGATCTTTTAGCCAAGTTACGACAAATAGCTAAGGCAACAACTCAGCATAAGTTCAACAAAGCACTGGACATGTTAAAGGAAAGTAAAGAATGGAAAGCAAACAAAAAAGTTAGAAAGTGGTTTGAAAACACTTGGTTAAAACACAAAGAGGTGTGTTCAATATTTCCATACCACTAGCAGACAAAGGTGCGAGTGTAAAAGACATATATGGAGACTTGATGCATGCAATTTCACACAATACACACATTAATGCAGTCCAATAGCTGGAGCATTACCACAAAATCCTGTTAATATCATACACGCATGTACTAGATGAAGAGGTCAGAATCAGATCTGACAAATTAGATGGTGTAAACAGTCCATCAACTCTTTACATGTACAAGTGTGTATATATGCAGTAAACATGATAGTTTAGTCACGGCAAACCATAGTGTAGATGTACACACCAAAATTTTTGAACCGATAATTATTTTCTTTATCATAGAAATGGGTGTGGGCATATCAAAAAGAACGCATCCTAGTATACGTGGGCACAAACAATGGGTTGGAAAGACAAAATGGTGCCTTTAAACATCTATATCTGCAGACATTAAGAAAGCACTCACTAGGTGGCATGCTTAAAATCCTCATTGAAGAATTTCTACCAGATAGGTATGAAAGGTAAGAGAACATCTGTATTATTTATACTTAGTAATTAATAACTCCTATAAATCTCAAATTATTGGGGTGAGGTTGGCTGCAATCAGTAATCGTATGAATCGCATTATCATATGACCACTTTATTTCCAGGTATATTGGTGCAAACACAGAATGTTCTACAGGGTTCAAGAAGTACAACAATCAAATACCGTCGTATTTGCACAATAGACCCAATTACTTGATTGAACACTGTATGAAGAGGCTTGTGTTTTCAACTGAAGCACAGGTGAGAGTGCTGGATGAAGCTTCTGGGACATTTTCTGTGAAAAGCGAGAGGAAGAGTGATGAGTATAAAGTGTATCTTGTGTCGCCTCTTGACAACAGTATACCCAGTTGTGAATGCGCAGACTGGCAGCGGAACTATCTGCCATGTAAGCATATACTGGCCATAATTGAGTCAACAAACAATTCATTGGGTTGGGAAGACCTGCCACTGGAGTATAGAGAATCACCATACATATCTCTGGATGTTGATATTTTGTTTCAACCTATTGATTCGCAACAGCCGGAAGAGATGGGAGAAATTCAGAATCCTGTTTCCAATGTTCCATTGCATACTACTGCAGCGACTGGTTCATGTTCAGCAGAAATCCCAATGAAAATATACCCAAAAAGAACACATGTCACCAGATGCTGTGATTTGCTGGCAAGAATAAAAAGCTTGACACATGAATGTACAAATGCAATGGTGCTAGAAACTGTAGAACAAAGTCTTAAAGCAGTCCTTAAAGACTTGGAGGCAGGATGTGATAGTGCCTCTGGCATTATTTTAACTTCGGAAATCATGACAACTGGAAATACAACAGATAGACCTAGCAGCAAACGCAAAAACAAAGACGCAGTAAAATCAAATGTAACCACCAAAAAGTTAAAGTTGGCCCAAACAAAAAAACGGCATTTCTATAACAATAGGGTTGGACAGAAGGCACAAAATATGAAAAAATTCTTTAAAACGAATTTGTCACTTGAAGAGACAAGTACACAAAAAAATACTATTGATAGTCCTTTTGAAAGCAACAGCACTGAATCTGATGAAAACAACAACAACTGCAATTCTCCAATGTCACATATTCGCTTTACCCCAGTTATAAGGAAGAGGACAAATTTGAGAGAGACCTTGCTACAAAATGGTCCACATCAAGTTTCCCTGTTACAACTGAAATCTCTAGAACCATTCTTACCAAGAGGAACTGAGATACTGCTTTCAAGTATTTGTGAATCATTTAATCCAGGATGGTTATTTGATGAGATTATTAATTCATTCTTCTGGTGTTTACACAAAAGATATCCTGACGTCATCTATGCATCATCAACCTCAATGCTTGCTTTACAAAAACAATCATCAAGTGCACTGCTATGGAAAGATATAGATATTTCAACAAAGAAATATATCATAGCACCATGGAATCCAACCAATCAACACTGGACCCTTGTTGTTGTGGATATTCAACAAAAGAAAATAATTTATCTTGATCCACTCCAGATGGTGGATGTAAACAGCACATACCTAAACTTACTTGCCACATTTATGCCACAAATTCTATGTAAAAAATTTGGAATTTCAGGCTTTCAACTTGAATCCCCACCACACACACTGCAAACTGATCTCAAAAGTTGTGGTGTGCTTGTTTGTTGGTATGCACTACAGATTGTTCAAGGGAAACAAATCATTGATTTGTGCAATGAGTACGCAATGAGAGCAGCAATTTATGATGAAATTCGTGGCAACTGCATGAGAAGACGCTCGGGTTCACCGTATATAGAGTTATTGAAGTGCACAGAATGCCAATCACCTGTTGATCATGACAAGATAGAATGTGGACGCTGCTTTGAACAATATCATTTAGGGTGCATCAAGGAAGCTGTAGGCACTACGACAGAAATCAACTTTTATTGCCCTCCACTTAATCTGCACTAAAAAGGATGACAGTTGATAATCATTAAATTTCACTATCAAAGTTAGTATACGTCTACTGTACAGATATAAATCTATTCACACCAATTAAGTGAACAAGTGTAAAACAACGAATAGACCTTTTCCTTAATGATGTCAAATGCAGAAACCTAATGTCACACAAAATTTGATTGCCTGAACAGGGCATTTGCTCGAAATCTCAAAGTTGTCTCTATATCTTCCAGCTAGTCCTTCACCTTCACAGTAAGGTAACCCCATCAAATCAACCCTAACCCCCTCCTCCAATCAGCTTGTTTTTAGATGAGAAAAATTTCTGAGCCTCAGTATCTAACACCACCTCCTGGACACTTTCAGTATGAAAAGATTGAGAAGCAACCGTGATCAAGGCGTGATCTCACTCCTCTCCCCACTGCCATAACCCCCTCTGTCTTCAACAGCTTTCCTGTTTCAACATCTATGCACAAAATTGGTAACAAATACGGATAACTTAAAAGTTAGCCATATAAATTGCTGGAAAAATTATTGCACTTATATATTCAATTTTACATGCTTTTAATATACATTTTGCACCTTTTCGTCCACTTGGTACTTCTAAACATTCTTTCACGATTGTTCAAGCATAAAAGAAACACAATTTTATACTATAAATGCAAATGTAGCTTATTATTTAAAAGGCCGTACATTTATTAAAACAAGTATCACCAAAAATTTAAATTTCCACTTTGGTTTTTGAGTTTCAAAAATTTATCACATGTTGGGCATAAATGGATAAAGGACTGGGGACGAGGTGCTTCAGTGGATCTGAAATAGCCTTGACCGAACATGAAATAAAAGTTTTCCCTCACGGAAATGCGAAGAACCCGAAACCTTTCACACGAACAAAACCATCAACTGTTACAGCACTGTGAGAAAACCTTCAGAAACATCAGCCAATCGAAGCAGTTGCCAAAACGCGTAAAGAAATGCGTGGTTGTTTCTCCAGCACTTCCGAGGCTTGCTTACCGCGAGGTCAAACACAGGCGTATGACCTTAAACGTAGTAATACGAGCAGCACATTGTTTGCAGGTGTTATGAAGTCCAGGGACGAAATGACTGCATTAAACTGGTATGCTAAAACAGATGGCAAGAATTTTGTGCGAATGCAGGACATTGTAAATGAGCCTATGATAGTAATTGCTACTGACAAACAACTGAACGATGTGTCAAGATTTTGCATCAGCGAAGTTGATTTCAGTTATCTGTCAGTCGACCCAACTTTTAATTTCTGTAATTTCAGTGTAGCTCCAACATCGTACAAAAATCTCCTTCTGAAATCACGTAAAAGTGGAAAAACACCTGTCTTCGTCGGGCCCATATTCTTGCACCACACAAAACAAGAGACCACTTACAAACAGTTCTTTGATAAACTGACGAATCTTCGAAATCAGTTGTGTTACTTAAATGTTACGGTACGGATGGTGAGAAAGCTTTAAGCAACGCTATGGGCGAAATGTTTCCTTCGGCAATTCAGCTTCGTTGTTTTCGTCATGTTCGGGGAAATCTGCAGTCTTTTCTTTCCGACTTAGGAGTACGGGAAATCCCGTCGTATATTGATGAAGTTTTTGGTAAACAAGAAGGTACCACTTATCAGGAAGGTTTACTTGACACATGTAGCGACGATGAGTTTGATGCTACATTGCTGTTGTTAAGAGAGTCTTGGGCAAAACGTGAAAAATGTGCTCCTGAAGACTGCCGAATGTACCAATGGATGAGTGAACTTGGGCAAATGATGAAGACATCTATGATAGCAAGTGTCCGTACTAAAGCTGGGCTGGGTAATCCTCCTATTAAGTTTTATACCAATGACAGCGAAAACACTAATAGGCGGTTGCGAGATAAAACAAAAGGCCGAGAGCAAGGAGAAACAGCCTTCATCTGTGAAATGAAAGAACTGATTGAGGATAGACAGGAAACAGAATTTGCTTTAGCGCTTTACTGGGGCTTTGGAGGAGTATGAGCTCCGCGAACCCTTTCGCAAGCTTCAACTGCAACGGGAGGAATGGTTTAAACTGGTTGAGGAGCAACGGAAAAAATATGTAAATAGTATGTACGAGAAATCCATGGAAGAACTGTACGCAACAGAGTCTAACGCATCAATATACACAGAAAAAAGTGACGTACATCGGAATAGGACTATTGCTCAACCACTATTATCTTTGGGAAGTTCATTGCTCTCTCACCTATATGACAGTTATTTTCTGCAGTGCCTGTGGAAGAAAGCGCACCGTTTGATATTAAAACCAGACACTATATTACCTGCACCGTCTAAAGACGATCAAATAAAGGCATTCTCCGTTATATCTGATTTGTCCAATGTGCCTAACTATGTTCAAATACACGACTCTGCGAAAATCACTTGTATGTGTAAACAATTCCCTCCTAAAAAGATATGCGCCCATAGTGTTGCAGTAGCTGAAAAACAGAACATCCTGAAGTTGTTTGTAGAATGGCTGTTGAAAATGAATTCCGTAAACAACATGACACTGACTGCAACCATGGACTTAAATACTAGTCGTTCTGGCAGAAAAGGTGGAATTTCGAAATGAAAACGTCGTGGTCCTCAGACCGTTAAAACCGTTATCAATCCTTTTTCTGGTGACATCACCTCCAACATTTCTCCACAAGCCAGTATTGAGCCAACAGTTTCTTCTAGCTCAAGTAGTCGGAGCATTGAGGAAACAGTATTGATCCAGACACAACGTACTGTACCTCAAATACAGCCTGCTTCATTACATTCCAGAGTTCAAGATCAGAAGGCACAATTTCCAATGCCTTGGCATCTAAACAACAATCAAATGATCCGTGTAGATCAGATCAGTCAGCTACAACCACGACTCTGACAGCCGTATCTTACACAACGCCACCAAATGCTGTCAAGCGGTGCTTCTGCTCTGATTTCCTCACCCACGAACCTCCAGCAAAATCTCCTCAATCCTGTTCCACCTGGAATGCCGTTACCACCAAACCCAGCTATACCAGAATCAAGTAACCCATACTTCCTGGCACAAATCAGAGGAAACATAGCTAGGTGCACAGGATGCACAGGCTCATTCAAGGCACCTTGTCCTCCACCTCCACCAGACGATATGTTTGTAATTGGAAGGAAGGAAAAAGACTGGTTTCCATTCACAGCAGCAAATGGGGAAAAGACTTGGAAGCTAGGACGCGAACAAAATCGCTATTATCACTTGAGACCCTCATGCATTCATCTTCGGCATCTATTGTTCGATAGGTTGCAATTGAATGGCTTGCTTTCTATGTGTTCTGCCTCTTTACCTATCACGCCCGAACTAATTGCTACCCTACGAACTAGGTTTAATGGGAATTTTTAATCACCTAATGAACGCATACATAACCACATACATAAATATGTATGTGGTTACTAATCTAATATGTGATTTTGAATTTCAGTTTTAATTGTTAGGATATTGCTACTTCTTATACAGTAGCTATTTCTAATAAAAGTCAGCTAGAACTATACTATTGTTCTCTTTTTCATCACCCTCGTAAAAAATTTGAAATTAATGGGACACTTAGCGTCAAATGCGGTACGTATGAATATGCATATTTTTAGTAGCTTGAAGCAATGTAATGTGATGGACGGTATGTTAGCTTCTACTAATCAGGTTAAAATTTAACCAGTTGTTTGGTTTGTGCATTTCTGTACGTCCATTTTTTTCAAAACTTTGCAAATGAAGGCTTCTTTTTACATAGATTAGCTTTGTGGAAAAATTTTGCCGAGTTACTAATGAAGCCGTTAAAAATTTCGCTTCAAACTTTTCGTCAACCCAGGAATAAGCTAACCAGCTTTTGAACAACTGGCCCCAGCTGTTGATTAATCACCGTTTTTTGATTCTCCTTGTTAAACAACTTGATTTTCTTGATTTTCTTGGTCAATGAGTTCCTATTGCATGCTTTTTTTGTTAAAAATTATAAATCAAGAACCAGATAAAAGGAAAAAGTAGACAATTCAATTAAACAAAAAAGTTACGTCTCCCTTTCAAAATACGTGATAGCAATTTACCACCGAATTCCAAGATTCCAGAATTCCAAGATTCCAAAATTCCAGATTCCAAATTCCAGGTTTTCCAGCTTACCCCCAGCGTGTAATCTGTTTCTAGCCATTCTTGTATAATGGTATTATTTGCATGTTTAATCATGCAAAAATGAGCTGGCGCTTCAACGGTAATTTACTAATTTAGGTTCCGTTCGCAAGCCAACGGTTCTACACGACGCCTCAAGAATAAATACGGCTGCGCAAGGTAGAAGTTAATGCTGTGACTTTGCGAAACCGACCCCCGGCCGCGCTTAAGGCTATTTTCCATTTCAACCGTATCGTAGTGCATCTCTTTCGTGTGCACCTGAGCAGACCAAATGACTTTAGAACGAAGAGATGCTGTACGGTACGCTAGGATATGCTACGGTACCGCTGAAGTGAAAAACAGCCTATAAACGCCCGCTTGGAACCAGAAAACCGTGGCGATCCATATTATACTTATAATAAAACTATTGCAAAGAACAAAAGAACAAAACACGGAACATTATGAGTCTAAAATTGGCAAAGAAACAAGGACATTAAGCCTCGTAAAAGTTTTACTGCTTTTTTCTCTGCACTGCAAAAATTAATTGCAAAATTAAAGGTTCAGGTTTAATGGTTATCGAATAGCAAAGGTCAAGCTCGGTGAATACTACAACTTATTATATAAACATCAGTGGAATATAGAATTTTTGGCTGCTGAGAAAAATCGTATTCAAACACACGTAAAAAATACGATATTTTTACGCGTGAAAATATCATTTTTGCAAGCCAATCAAAGGCCGCGTAGAAAGTATGTTTGACCAATCAGAGAACATGTTGTAAAACGTACCACGCATTGCCACGGATGTTTTGTGGCTGCTTCATTGCTTCCTGCAATCTTGCTTTTTCGACGAATGTGTAATATTTACACAATTGTTTTGTTTTTTCTATATGAATTGTCATTTGTTCATAGTTTATATTCATAAAATAAATAGAATACTACATGGTTGCTTGGAAATATGGAATTTCTTTCGCGAGTTGATGTGAGTATTGCTCACGAGTGAGTGCACTCTACGTATATATCTATTGGATTTGGAATACGTTGCACTGAAAAGATGGCGGCAAAACAAGCATTATTTCCGCGCTACATAGCAAAGAATAGATCTCATGCATCTTTTACACCCAAAACTTCGGACTAGTGGGGCGATTTCTGCTGTCTAAATGAGGTAAGTGAAAAAGTCGTGAAAGTAATCACTAAAAAAATTAATAAGTTTCGCGAACGAATTAGCGCCCCGACTGCCAACCCTCTCTCCGGCACGCATTATGAACAATTACCTCACTCTTGCGCACTTCCTGCCCCGCTCCTTTCCCCGCAGGTCTAATGAACACCCCCCTCCCCCAGCGGTTACAACATGGTAATACGAACATATACACGCCTACCGTCCATCTCCACAGTTGCTTTTCTGCTCCCTGTTACTCGGACATGCTTTTCCATCGCATCGCGCATCCGAAATTATTTTTATCTTCCGCGTGCGCGTTCCATAACCACAAGTGACATTACACGAAGACCAACTTTCCCACGTGTACTGGCAATCTATAGGACAACATGTATTTGGACATGGCGCTTGCTCATGGAATTTCTTCCCATCGCAACTATTTCCACCGCACCAACCATCCTTCTCTTTGGACCTACTCTTTGTTTTAGTACCACTAGTTCCACACGTTGCAGTACAAGTCGACCATCTACTCCATTTTGTATAGGTACAGTCTCTTCTAGGACAAGGGGGCGGAGATCGCCTTCGTAGACAAGCGTTACTGAGGACTAAACCCCCGAGCAGTATCGTTGCAATAGCCAATAGTCGCTGCATTAGGTTCATCATATACGAATCGAAAGTTCCTCGAAAATTCTCGACAAAGTCAAATAAAAGTAGAAATGTCACTTTCACTACTGTTGAATTTCCATCCTATTAAACACTAGAGAACTCCTACAGCCAGTCGCAAAACGATGCTTGAGTCTAGACGCAGGGATTTTGAGACTGAGGACAGCACCACGCAAATGTGATTTCAAATGCCACGTAAAGTCCGAATCATATATTAACTACTAGATTTATTTTAGTAATCTGTGGTAAAACGTTTTCCGATTCAACACAGTCCTACGTTCAAAATCTCGATTGCAACTATAAGTAGGCCCTGCGATTCCAAAACCAAGTCCGTCGCACCGCTGTAGTTGCACAGATCACTAGACAACCGTAACAGTCTTCAGTTCACCATTTCACCATCCCACGCTGCACTAAGCAGCTAAGATATCAAATCGTATACTAAACAGAAGTTATCTTTGGAAATTCAATACGAAATCTAGTGCTGAAAGACGATTTTGAGATTTACGTCCGTGTTTTGAGTGCAATAATGTACTGAAACTCTCCCAGCAATGAATTCAATTCGTTTTCGAAAATCAGTTGCCGTTCTGATATAACAGTAACTCTGTGCACTATTAGTAGCAATATCGATTTTCGGCTGACACGTGTTCAACATGAATTTCCCAGACCAGTCTTTAATAAAGAAACTCTATACATATGTTCAGGATACATGCAACCAAACTGAGTAACCACAATCTCTTCACAGTGCACCAATCTGTACCCGCTTCCGTTGATTCCAACGCTATAAAGGACCCCAACGCATTGTTTCCATCATAAACCGTAGATCACCCAAGTGTTCGAGAGCGCGGGGTCGCCAAAACCCTTCGCTCAGCTTGCAAACCAAGCAAGTGAACAACGACTGTCAACAAGCTCTTAAAATAGCTTTACAAATACCCTGAGTACTTCAAATTTTATTAGTAGATATAGTAACGCACACCCCTAATCAAATCAGGCCACCAAATTTCACCGGTTGTGATTGGTTAATCGCGTCGAATAGCAGGCCCGTGCTCGTATTTCAAAATAGTAGGGGGACAAAGGCGGTGAAATTTTACTTCAATTTGTACGTTATTGGTAAGGTCAATGTTGAGCCTAAAACTTAATAGACTCTACCAACTCACAGATTCGTACACTTTCAGTTTGTTTAAGGACATTTGTACGCAATAACGCAGTAGATTTGTGAGAGGCATTTGATAGGGAGAACTGTACTAACAATTTTGTGTTACAAACCTCGTTGTTCTTAGGGCTATTATTATCATTAAAGAACGCGGAGTTTGCACCCCTGACGGTTGAAATATATCCACAAACGTAGCTGCGTATTAAGTATTACAAATAATGCACCATTATTAACAATGTTAAAAATGAATGATTTGTGAATGACCAATCCCTGTTAGGCTATAACAGGTAGTTATAAGTTTTTTCTCCCCTTTGGCGATCACTTTCTATCGCGTCTCTGTGCATGCAAAACTTGTATTTAGCTGAATAAACAGCTATAAAACAAAGTAGGTCTCGAGCAGTTGCGCTGTAAATGCGAAGTATTCTCAGTGGTGGTGTGGCAGAATAGCGCAGGGCGGACTATGACGCAAATTAGTAAAATGACACTTAATTAACGGGGGATTTCCCCAAATGTCATAAAACAACTATAATCTTGTTCATTTCACGTGATATGTCAGTTACACGTAATTATCTAGTTTTAATTAGTTGTCAATGGTAGTTGTATTGGTAGGATACTGCCATGCATGTAGTTTCCTAGTTTCATGAATGTTCCCATTATGTCAATGTAAAATACCGTAAGATGTTTACGAGCAAGAATGCTAGTATATATAGAATTGAACTTCTAAAGACCAGTTAATGATCATGCTGTAATAAAGTAGGAAAATTTAAATAACAATGGCTGAAATTTCGAGTGGTTTCAGTGAAAAGAAAGCAAAGTGGAGGAGTTCTTCTTCTTCTTAGATGAATCAAATGAATGAGACCTAAAATTGCTTGCAGATGTTCAGAATGTGTTACTTTTGAGATTTTTGATGACTATTTATACCTAAAGCATTCCGTTGGTCCTTTCCGAAAATGCAGGAAAGGCATTTCAGAGATTCCAGTTTTGAAAATTTTCTAGGGGGACATCTCCCCAGTTGCTGCCTGTCATGGGCAGGCGGGAGCATAGCACTCATGATTCTGTGGATGCAGATAAAGATTGACCCTTATATTATGTTGCCTATCTGGTACTCATAGACACATAGATGTACTGTGACGTGCAACGCACTTTCACTTTTAAATCATACAGTTACAACTTACAAGTCCCAAAATAACACAACTTCGCCGTGAGCTTCAACAAACCGCTCGAATTGTACATCTGATTCTTAATACGAGTTTCAGATTTGAAAAATACTGTACACTTGATTGCAAAAATCTACTGTAGTTGGACAACAGCAATTCCTGGAGCAGCTCATGCCCAAACCTGTCTTTAGCAATTAAAAAGCTATAATGAGAACTGCATACAATAAAATAGATAGTGTCAATACAATTACTTTGTACATAATTCACTGGGTGCTTTATTTACTAATTATGGAAAAGAATGTGTTCAGAGAAGAACAGTCACTAAAAACACAAGGTACTATATACTACGCCTTGAACCTTATAAAACTGCGTTTCAAGACTGGCTTCAATATGCTTTTTCCAAAGCAGGACCAACTTAACATACTACAAAGAAACGACATGTGTGATTGCCAGCGCTCTATAGTGTTATCAACAATTATATAGTTACAAAGACTAGTACAAACAGTAGCTACATGCAGCTAATTATTGGACAAATTACCGTTTAAGAGTATCACCAATTACGTACATTCAGACTGGTACAGTGGCACATGCGAATTGCGAATAGTGCCATGTTCATCAATTCTCACTGTAATTGTACTATTAATGGGAAATCAAGGTCCATTAAGAAGGGTGATTTTTGCAGCGATTTTCATCGTCTTGAAGAATGTGATAGAGTGAATAACCCACAGCTATACGTGACAACAGTTTTGCCCATGCAGCAAAATTCGCTCGTATAAACAAACCTTAAAGGTTGGAATATTCCCGTCAATATGAAGTAGACATACATGCCTAACTAACGTGTATTTCGTAATGCTTACAATGAGTTAAGATAATCGCCTATAATTATATTTGCGCAAATTTCGAATGGCTCTGTTTAACTGAAACCTATGCGTTCATAAGAGGAGCGTATCAAACAAAAATATCTCGTAAACCTCGAGAAAAATCCCATAGATTTCCTAGAGAATCCCTGCTGAGAATCCCTAAAATATCAACAAAAATCCTTAAGAAATTTTCATAAAATCCTTATGAAATCCCGAAAATTCTCGTAATTCCTCATAACTATCAGAAAATCCAAAAATATCCCCAAAAACTCAACCAATCTGAAAAATATTGGCCAAAATTCCTGGAAAAAATCTCTAAAAATCCCAAGCGATTTTCAATCATCGTACGCTTTTCTTGGGAGTGACAAATCCCTCGCTTTTATATAGAAATCCAAACAGAACATCAACTATTCTAAATTTTCCACGGTGTAGCAAAAACGAGAGAATGAGTTAGAAAAACGTTCGTGGTTATAACTTTACTCTGGATAGCGATTGAAAGTTAATTCAATGCAGGAATTTCCCTTCTAAAGCCTATTTCCAGTAGCGGTATTGTCACGGAAAACGACTTCTTGTACTGTTTGAACTGAAAAGGATGCAACAAGAATACAGCATTGAATGCAAGGATCGCGAGAGTTCGGTTGGGTTCCTTGCTCTGAACTCCAATATACCATTAACTCGGTACTTTCTTGATTTGGTGATGACGTAGTGTAGTTGACCGGCGTAGCAAAGGATGATACAGAAAATTCAGCAGCGAATACACCCTTATGTAGCCAAGAGCAAGCAAATCAATATTGAAAGCGTAAGTTGATAGTTATATCGAGTATATCTAGACCAATTCTAAAGGAACAGTTCCGAAAAATGCAACCATACATCAGCTGTCTAACTCTGCTAAGAAGCGAATCTGATGACGCGATGCTGGGCATTGATTTACTTAGGTAAATTGTTTATGAACTTTCAACACTGAGAAGACTACTGCACGTATAATGCTTTCCAGCAGTTACAAGATTGCTAAATGTATAAAAGAAGTAAAAAATGTATAGAAAGAGCTATTAAAAAAAGTATAAAATGTACTATGTATATGAAAAGAGTATAAAAAATGTATAAAAAGAGCCAAAGTATTTTTCGGCAGAATAAGTAGCAGTTGACAATCATGTACTGGCAGCTAATGATGCTTAATGAAAGCGACACACATTCATGAACAATTTATATTGTGCAGTATAATACCTTCCATTCCCACAGCGTTGAGTTTGAGGGCTTGAAGGACACGATCTTCCACCACAACTTGGGCTCCTCCAAATGCGAGTGCTGCGTTTCCGTGTACCGTACTGGCACGTAGCAGAGCACGCACTCCACGAAGACCACGAATACGAGCACGAAATGGGACAACACGTTCCGGGACAACTCGCAGTTTGCTTCGTAGAATAACAACGACCACCGCAATATGCACTCCACCATATACTACGCGTCCTCGTCTTTCTACCCGAAGAACCACAAGTTGCTGAGCACCTCGACCAGGAACCCCAAGAAGACATGTAACAATTTCGAGGCCAGCAATACCTGTAGCGTCTCCGGCGTCTGCGCCAACCATCAGAAATCTCATAGAGTGCTACCAGGTGAATCAGAAGTAAGAGCGCAATAGATTGACTTACACGCATCTTTCGATCTTGACAGTTGATCAAGAAACAATGAACTGATCAGTATACGAATTGCGATAGGCTTTTGGTATGGAACTGTCACCTCATGTCGTATGGTTGTCAGAGCGACAAATCCAGGGTGAACCAATCAGATTCATTTACATAGGAGTTAAGAGCTGCAATACGTATGTCAGAAACAATATGCTGTGGTACAATACTGACGTCGTTTCAACGTGTTTCCATGACAAAGTCAGCAAGAACCAATCAGATACAGTTAAATACGAATTAAGAACTGATGTTGACCAGGGGATATGGTATGGCCTTGCCAGTACCTCTAAACAACATGTTTACGTTGAGAAAACTAAAATTAAACATGCACACTTTCATGATTCCAATAAATTTGGTATATCCCGCGCATCCATATATAATTCTCTTTATAACACAACTTCGCCTTGAGCTCGAACAAACTGCTCGAACTGCACATCTGAGTTTTAATACAATTTTGCAGATTAGAAAGATACTGACTTGATTGCAAAAAAATCTACTACAGTGATGTAGTTGGAAAGTTGCAATTCCGGAAGCAGCTCATGCCCAAACCTGACCTCTAGCAATTAAAAAGCTCTAATGAGAAGTGCACACAATAGAATTCATAGTGTCAATAGCTGTAATTTTCCGGGTGCTTTATTTATTAATTATGCAACATACTTCAAATAGTGTTCACGGAATAACAGCCTCTATAGAACACAATTACTACAGCGAAACTTAAATAAAATTCCGTTTCAAAACTGACTTCAATATGCCCTTTCCATAGCAGGACCAACTTTGCATGCAGTAGAGAGATGGCAAGTACAAGTGATCGCAGGCCTTCCTGTATTATCACTAACTATATGGTTATAAAGACTAGCACATAGCTTTATGCAATTAAGTATTGAACAAAATACCATTCAAAATTTATCAGCAGTTACGTAACTATACATTTGACTTCAGACTGTTTACAGTAATATTACGCAAATTTCAGGAAATTGCCGCTGTCACTAATTACCACAAATTATAACACTACAGGTAAATAAAGTCTCATTTCTAATATACCATAACAATGCGCTTTAGCTTTTAAATCATACAATCTTAAGTCCCAGACTAGTATATCAATACTGATCATGTATGTACACAAATATAATACAAAGTTGCCTTTAGCTCGACAAAAAAATGCTCCAACTTTACATTTGATTTATAATACCCTAAGATTTTCTCGATTCGAAAAATGCTGTATACTTGATGGCAAAAATCTGCTGCAGCTAACAATGGCAATTCTGGGTGCAGCGCAAGCCTAAACTGGACCTCAAAGAACTTCATTTAAGTCATAAACGAAGCATGAGCAGCCGATCATTAGGATTTACAAACACGATTCGGAGGCAAGTGTTAAACCTATTAAAGATCGGGTACACATGCTTAATATTTTAGCAAACTAATGAATCAAAATAACCATGATATCAAGCAATATTCGAATTTCGATTGATTTTAGCACGGAAATTGAGAAAAAAGTTCATGTAAATTGAACGAAATCTTTATTAAGCTACAGACGATGAATTCCTGTTAAATTTTGTTCATGAATTGTTATAATGAGTTCGATAAAAAGCTTTAATGAGCACTGCATACAATGAAATTTCTTGTGTGAATTTGTAATTCAACCGGGTGCTTTATTTATTAATTTTCCAATATGTACGACAAATGGTGTTCCAGGAACAACACCCACTTAAGAACGCAAGTTCTTAAAAAGCAGATTCGTTGCCACTTCTAATATTTATAGACACATAGATATACTATATTACTATGACGTACAACGCACTTTCGCTTCTAAATTATACAATTGCTAGTCCCAAACTAGTATAACGATATCATATACACAAATATAACACAACTTCGCTTTGAGCTCCAACAAAGTGCTTGAATTGTAGATCTGATTTTTAAAACAAGGTTTCAGATTTGAAAAATGCTGTGTAGTTGATCCAAAAATCTACTGTAGTTGGACAACAGCGATTCCGGGGGTACCGCATGCCCAAACCTGACTTCTAACAATTAAAAGGCTATAATGAGAACTGCATACAACAAAAGTATTGTGTCAATATCACTACTTTTGTAATTATATAGTTACAAACACTATAGTAGCTACATGCAGTGTTGGAGAGATTACCGACAGACTGCATGGTGTACTTGATCTGGCTATACTGGATCCAACAGTATTGCCCAGTATACTCGTGACTGAGTCAATCTAGTTAATCACATACACTAAGAGGAGACAGATCGCAGGGAAAATCGCGCGTGTAAACAGGCTTGTAAGGTTGGAATATGCCCATGTACATGAAGTAGATGTAATTGCCTCTAAAAAGGTGCATTGCATAATAAGCCCGAGTGACAAATGCTCACCTTATGTTAACAATAATTGTCTATGTTTTTGTTTATATCTATATACAAATTTCGAATGGCTCTTTAAAGCTATGCTTTTCCATATAAAAATCCAAAAAGAACATCAACCATTTTACAGTTGCGAGAACGTAGCAAAAACGAAAAATAGGCCCTCAAAGAGTGCATAAGGATTTGCGACAGTGATAGCAGTGTAGAGCGCTCAGGGTTGCCAAATTCTCCAAATGAGAAAAAGCCAAACTGGCAACTCTGAGAGTACTAGAAAAAACAAATATATAACATGCAAAGAAATTTCTTAACTGTTTCTGCTACCAGCAACTAATTTTCCAAATTTCCGTAGGAAATTATGCTCCAAATAACAGTTCTTTTGTAGTTCTTGTAGTT
>JAODVM010000127.1:0-21039 GCA_025400095.1 Phenganax marumi
CTCCAGACACGCGGCTTCAACCGATCATAGGCAACTCCAAATGGAGGTAGCGTTCCAGTGTTTTAGTTCAATGGTTTACTCTTACTTTTTCTTTTAAGAATTTGACTTCTTTAAGTATTTCCTCTATTTTCTCCAAGTCAGCACCTGTTTCAAGCTTCATGTTAGATAATTCATTTAATCTTTTGTTTATTTCTTCTATTTCTACTGCAACTTTATTTTCAACATATTTTAGTCTAGCTTCAGTTTTCTTTCTTTAGGTTTTAACTTTATTCCCGTTTTACTGTATTCTTCAAGTTCATCTTGTAACTTTTTAATCTTTGCGTTATTTTCTTACTCAACTCTTCAAGGTCCTTGTTGACTCGTGTTTGTAGTTTATCGATGTTACCCATTATTTCTTCATACTCGTTTAATATTTTGGCTTCAGAGGTAAAGAATTTACTTTCAAAATCGTTTAAATTTTCTTTTATTTGACCAAGATCACCAACAACTTTTTGACTCAATTCTTGTTCTTTAATAGACTTTATTCTATTATTTATTACTTCTATATTAGCAATGGTAAATTATTTAAACCTAGTAAATTCTTTTTGTATCTCATCAACTCTAGGATCTAAAGGTATTACAGCTTGATTCATTTCATTAACTTTATGAGTTAGACTTGTGGTTCTATTACTGTTAAGATGGATTTTATCAGTTAATGTTTTAATCTCCATCAAAACACTTTCATACTTTTCTTCAAGACCATGATGTAAATCAACATCTAAATCATTTATTTTTTCATACACTTGATTTATGTCATTGTTTAGAGTTTCAAGTCTTGCATAATTATCATCTACGTAATTAAAGTTTGGAAAATTTTCATGGACTTCATCATAAGTTGGAACTGATTTTCTTAGATTATAAACTTCAAGTTTAAGCTCTTCAATCTTTGCATAAACTCTGAATTGTCTTGTCTTGTTGCACGACTTATTGCAATTGTTACTGGTCTTGGTGATTCTTCAAGACTATTAGCTCTTGAGAAAGGTCTCCATGCAGGTCTTGATTCAATTTTTTGACTTATATCACCTCTTAAAGTATTTCTAGTTTTTTTATTTGCTTCTTTAAGTAATGTGTTGAATTCTTGTACAACAGAACTATACATTTGATCATTGGTTGTTCGAACTGTATTCGTATTTAAATTTTCCATATATATAGACACTCCATCAAAATGTAATATTCCACCTTTTCTTTCAAGTTTTTCAAAAAGCAGTTTTGATTTTGGACCTGTGCTCTTTTTAATTCATGTATTAAAGCTCCTATTAATGATGTTGCTTATTTCTACAGGTGATGTTCTTCTAACACCCCCAATGATACGATTTTCATCTTTAGTTTTAACTCGCTCAAATCTACTAGAAAAATCTTTCATTTTAGTTGCTAAGTCTTGTGATTGATTGTCATCAACATTAAAAAAACTTGCTTCTTGTTGTTCTTGTTTTTCTTCTTGTTCAAATTCAGGATCATATTTACTCATGTTAAAATCTTCACCACCTTCTGCCATTTATTTAATACCTGTATCTAATAAAGTATATTCTGTGTCTGCATATGTATCTAATAAAGTATATTATGTGTCTGCATATGTATCTAATTCACTTTCAGACTCTGAATCATCAAGTTTAAAATAACAGTCAGGCATTGTCATTTATTTAATGGTTAAATTTCACTTTTCTTAATCCAAATATTGTGTTTGCTATCATAACCCAACCATTTTGCAAACACTTTATCCCCTTTGGTCTTGAGTATCTTTTCAACTCAATAGGTGTTGTCTTGTCTATTCACAGGAGAAAACTCTTGTTCATAAAATTTACCAAGAATAGGTTCACCTTCGATGCTTTAATTTCATACATATTTGGATCACCTTGAAACACTTTAGAGATTTCAAATAGTTCTTCCGTAAAATTAGCTTCGTATCCTTTCTGAACATGTTTTTGTATTTGCTTACTCTGACTTGATCTCCAATCTTGTACTTGTTCAATGGATATTCTCCAGTCCAAGATCCAAACAAAGTTAACCAAACTTGATCTTCATTATTTTTGTTTACGTCAGCAGGTTTCATAAGAATAGTACTATGTCTTGTGTGATTGTAATTATGGACTAAGTCATCTAGAACACTTGTCCAATTATAAGTTCCTTTAGAATAAAAGTATTTCCACATGATTGTTTTTAATGTTCGGTTGAGTCTTTCAACCAAAGCTGCTTTTCTTTCTGACACGGTAGAAAAATACTTTATATGATGACTTTCCAACAAGTTTTTACTCCTACATTGTAAAACTCTTTTCCTTCATCAAATTGAACAACACCTGGATATTTTCCAAATTGATTCCTAAACTTGTTTAGAAGTTCATTGACAGCTTTTGTCATGTTTTTTGTGTCTTTTCTATACACAGGAAGTGCAAACCCAAATCTAGATAATATTTCCACAGATGTAAGAATCCAAGCACAATCTTGTTCTTGTTTTTGAGTTTACTCATGTCGACCAAGTCCATTTGAATTTGATCAGCCAAGTGGTTCACATAAGTTTGACTAAACTTGTGTTTTCTAACGATACATTTGTATCTTGTGAAAGTGTCTTGTGTTTTGAGCCAACTGCGAATTTGTTTTCTTGTAATATCTAGATCTTGTTCAAGCGCTTTTTGGTATAAACGTTCTGCTGACATATATCTTGTCTTTGGAGCATAGTACAAGTCTCTAAGTTGTTGTTCTTTGGAAACATGATTCATTTATTTAACATAGAGCTCTAATAATACAGACCCAACATAAATATTCTCACCAATATTTGTTGTCACGTCAAAAGCAAACTTGTTCCAAATTCCATTGTACATTAAAACTTCACTTTCTATATCTTTATAATGCAAAACCGAACCATTTAAAGTTTGTGTTGTAACAATGGGTAAAGTGATAAAAGCAGAACTTTTTGTCCTTTTGTGTTAAAATTCATAGACTTGTTTACTGCATCACAATGTACACTGACGTGTCTTAGACTTCGATTGATGTCACATTCAGCTTCACTTTCGATCCATGTGTTTTGTGCTATCTTTTGTGCTTATCTTTTGCTTTATCTTTTGTAAATCCTAACAACAACCCAAAGTTCTTAAGGTTTAGGTTATCATTTCTACTAAATATTTTTGTCTTGTTTGTGTAGGAAGTTTTTCTAACTCAATATCATACTTTTTTAGTTCTTTCTTCATGTCTTCAAAGTCAAGTACCCCACAGGAAGTAAAAGTGTTGTAGAGTCTTTGCTGATAAAGTTGTTTTCTTGTGAAATGAAATTCTTGTAGTTCCAGTAAATTGAAGCTGATTTTAGAAACAACCTACTGTCTGAAGTTGTTTCAATTCTTTTGTCAATGAAATGTTGGTTATGGTTGTTATCCATAAACACAGTAAGCTTGTTCATTTATTTTATGTATAAAATAAATGGATTGGGAAAATATTACAAAACTGTTTATGGGAAAAACTATGATAAAGCAAAGTCTATAGGAAATGTTCAAAGGCAAAAACTAAAAGATGATTTTGCTAAAAAGTATCCCAATGCTGACCTAAGTAAGTTTGAATTTAATGTTTCTGTAGATCCAGAGCTAAAGTCGTTTAGTACAAGCATATATTATGACGTCACTGACAAATATAGAACAGACATTACTTCAAAAACATTTAAAGACAATTACTCATGGGCTTTGTATTGGACTCCTAGAATCTGGAACTCTAGAGGAACAATCACAGGACAAAAACGTAGTGACAACGAAATAGATTTTGAAACATTTAACATTTATGTGAATGAAAATGATTACTTCAAATGCAAATTAAAACCACTTGATACTAAGTGGGAAAATCCCAACAACAATAAAGACATAACAAAAGTAGTAAAGTTTAACTACTTAGCAAAGTTTAACTACTTAGCTACTAAGTTTACTAAGGTTACTTAGCTACTAAGTTTAACTACTAAGGTTTAACTACTTAGCAAAGTTTAACTACTTTGAAGATCTTTATTTTACAAGTTTAGTAGCTGCTTATGTACTAAGTTACAAGTCGGGGTTGTCTATTGAGCACATCACTAAACCAAATCAACCTAAAATTATATCAAGTATTGGCAAGTACTACTTTTATTATCATATGAAGAGGTTCTTGAGATATCCAAATAAACTAAGTACTTTTGTCAACAAAGATGACATTAAGCTCATACAACAAAACGTTCTTGCAAAAAAGGTATGGAAATATAAACTAAAACATACTCAAGAAGCGCTTAGTAGTTTCCTAGCGAGTCATGATAGATCAAAAATAAGAAACTATCATTATGTATTTCCAAAACAAAACAAAAGTATGGGTATTTTTGGAATTGGTTATGATGAAGTCGATAAAATTATACCCAAGTCTGAATCAGAAACTGGAAATCATTTATAAAACAAACTAGTGATGGACTCACGCAATCAGGTCAAAACCGTCTACAACAAGCTATGGAAAGTTTTGTTTATTGTGTATTTTGATCACAAGCAAAAACTAGATGGTCTATTGTGAACAAAGGTGCAAAAAGTTCACAAACTCAAGATGTCTTTCACAAACTTGTACAAGACACTATAGTTCAGGATAGTCCTACTGTTATGATCTCAAACATGAGACAAGCTATACAAGATACAAACGTCGTGTTGAATATGGTTGTAAGTCCTGGAATTATCTCGATTCCTTCAGATATGATCATATTAGATAAACCTATAGAAGGATTTAACAACACTTTGACTACAGCAACGACATCTATGAGATTTGGTAAAAATGACAATGTTAATACTACAAGTAAACTTACAGTATCTAACAGTAGTCTTACAAGTAAACCTAATAGTAGTCCTACAAGTAGTCTTAAAAATGACTCAAAAGTGTCTACAAGTAGTTCTATAGAACCTAGTAGTAGTTTTATAAGTAGTCCTAATAATAGTCTTATAGGTATTACAAGAACAAACATGATTGAAGCTGCAGGAACAATGTTGGTACTTGGATTTTTTATAGCGAGATTTATCCTATAAATAAATGTCATTAAATTATGGTTATGATAATAAGTTAACAAAAATTGAAACAGATATTCAAACAAACAAGTTTGAACTTGATACAGTCAAGTCTGAAATTCAAACAAACAAGTCTGAAATGAGTTCAATTAAGTCTGAAGTCCAAACGAACAAGTCTGAACTTGGTACAGTCAAGTCTGATATGAGTTCACTCAAGTCTGAAATTCAAACGAATAAATCAGGTGCTGGGCATAATATAGCAAAAATTCAAAGAAACGAGTCTGAAATTCAAACTGACAAGTTTAATATTCAAACAAACAAGTCTAATATCAATGTGAAAAATTACAATAATCAAACTATTTTAGACAAAAAAACTTTGTTATATCATTTTTCATATAATAGTTTAGGTAAAAGTGGTTATATTAGTCCTTCATCAGTGCCTAAAAATAGTGGATTTCCACCTAGTTTTGTGGTTTATTTACCAAACTTTACTTCCTCAACAAAAATAACATTGTTGAATCATACTTCTGATAATGATGATGTTATTTTAAGTCTTTTTCTTAAGTATTCCATTTGTATTGAAACAAAAGGATTTAAAACTGTAAATTTTGATGTAGTAAGTCAAAATATGCAAAGTGTAGATTCAAATACTTTGGGGGAAATCAAGTATTTTTATTAGATTACAAATTTTATCTTAGAGACTGCGGTGTGACTAATGCTAACGATGTACTTATGTTTTACATTAAAATTTAAAAAATGTCCAACGAAAACTATGGAAATGAGTCTTGCTTAAGTATTTTGGTTGAAACTTAAACAAAGTTGTAAACTTAAAACAAATGGCTTTAAATTATGGTTACGAGTTGCCGCCAAAAACAACAAAAACTTTACAGTATGAATTTCATTATAATAACTTAATTTATCAGTGGATGTATCCTGTGACTACAAACTATATGAATGGAAATACTCCTAGTTTTGTGTATTTAACCAGCGCAGATGAGAATACAAAAATCACTCTTTTAACACACACGTTTGACAAAGACAATGCCATTAACAAGCTGGGAATTATGTATCAGCTAATAGCTATTAAAAGAGAGATGGTTCTAAAGTTATAAAAGATCTTATAAAATTTGACTTGTCTACAAAGAAACTTGGAGAACTTGGTGGGGTTGTTGTGTATGAAATTGATAGGTCACTTGATCTTCCGGAAAATATAAAATTATTCTACACATAGAATTAAACAAACTGCAGGAGAAAAATATGGTAATCAGAGCAGTTTACTTTTCAAGTTGAGTATTAAATAAACTTTTTAACCATTAAATAAATGACTACTGAACCACAAGTTCAAGTTCAAGAAACACCTGTTACCATAACATCACAAGCAAAAGTTAAAGATCCAAAAAGAGTTGAGGCGGGAAAAAAACTGACTGAAATGTGTAAACAAGCAAAGGAAGCTAAAAAGAAGCGATTAGAAGAACTTGAGAAACAAGTCAATGACGACAACAATTGGGGATATACACCTGCTCTTGTTGTAATCTCAATACTTAGTTTTGTAGTATTTTGTTACATGAACTATCCTAAGAAACAACCACAACCTGAAACTAAGAAACCTGTTGTTGAAAAAACTGAAACTGTTGTTAAACTAGATACGTTTGACTGAGAAATAAAACTTTTTTCACATATAAATAAATGGGAGATATATCAAAACAAACCACAACAAAACAAGAATACATCAACAAGATTTATAGTGGAGTTGTATTAACAGCTTCAGCCATTATTGTCTCTTTGTTAAGTAAAAAAGCATTTGGTGAACCTTTAGGTACACCTCAAAACTTGAATGGAACCATGAAACTTGCTGGATCTGTGATGGTAGGATCTGTCATTGTAAAATACCTTGAACACAGTAAAATTATTTCTGAGAAAATTACTCATTAAATAAATGGCGTCAACAGTAGCAGGGAACTATTTAATGCGTTTGCTTTTGCAGGAGCTGGATTTTTGTTCAGTAAACTCAACCATTCTGATTATGAAGCAGAAATGAAAAGACACAACTTGGCTTTGGAAAAGTTAGCTTTTGAAAAGGAAAAATGGAGTGAGAAAGAAATTGCTAGAAAGGATAAAATTGCTCGATATAGACAAGAGTTATCTGATGCTAATTCGGATATTAATACTACAAATAATGCCTTGAGACAGATTCATCAACTAAACTTAGACTGGGAACGTGAACCTGTATTAGATGACTTTTATAAACCTTCAAGTGAGATGCAAGAATATCAACATATTGCTTCTGGGGTTATGGGTCTTGCAGGAGGTTGGGCACTAGGAAAAATAATGACATTATTGTAGTAAAATAAATGCCTGTAAAGTTAATTCATTTAAATTCTGGATAGATAGAGTCCTTTTCAAGTCTAAGTGCAGCTGGTAAATTCTTTAATATAAACCCAGAAAGCATTAAGCAAGCTTGTGATAAAAATGTTAAATTATATATTCATGGAGATATTTATAACATCGAATTTCATGAACAAGATCCAGTGTAATCTAATACGTAGTAACTGTTTGTTGACATATTCCTATGGGCTATAGTGATAAGCATCTTTTCAAAAGAGATTTCAAAGTTTTCTTTTAGGTTGAAAAAGTGTGGGTTTTTGAAGCCCATAGGAATGTAAACTATTTAGTGTGTTGTTGCTAGGATCACAGTTTATAGTAATTTCATAAACATAGCAACCGGCAACTCAAAAGACCATTGCCATCTAAGATTCATAGTCACTCAATTTTGTAGTGACCCCAAGACAAGGTATGAATTCCATCTGGAAGTATATATCTTTTATCATCGTCTGAACTCAAAACGATCTTATCAATTTGCACTGAGAATAGATCGTGTAGATAAGGCCTTATGATTTGCATTATTATTCTAAGTTGTTTTCCAGTTAATACACAATTCATGTAATCTTCAACTGTAAGGTCTTGTTGAATCACAGATGTTGTTACTCCTTTTGCTTTCTTGTTTGAATTACCCTCGGAATCTATATAACAATACGTCTTTGGTCTTGGTGCTACAAATTTTACAACTTGATTTCCTTTTAGCTCATCCTTAAACAACCCTGGCGTCTTTTTACGGAGTCCTGGTGTAATATAAGGTACATTGGGATTATTAAACTCACTTGTATCAAACCAGTCATTTACGTCTTCGGAAATGTCTTTATAATAGTCCTCCGTGGTAATTTCATAAATTAAAGAATCTGTATCTGTGTATAATAGCCTTGCAGAATCTCCAAATTCAGGAATAATATAACCATAATAAAAATTATACATTAAAAGTTTTGCCAAGTCTAAAATTACTATTCCTCCAACTATAGGTTTACTAAATAGTTGATCTGTCTTATACATATGAATAGAATATAAATTCTCACTAAATCTTGTATAATACTTGTAGTTAGGTTTCTCAAATAACTTTTGCATTTTCTCTTCACTATTAACCAACTTTACAACTTGTCTATTCCTTACATTCTCTATATTTTTTCCAAAAACTGCATTGTTCATTAATTTGAAGAAGTTGCTTTCAGACTTTGTCTTGCAAGTTTTTCTAAGTTTAGTATTAAGATCTATACAAGGTTTTAGCCAATAATACTAGACCTCTAATACTAGCCAATAATACTAGACCTCTATCTAAGAACATTTTAAGAGTCTTATGATACACAACATCCTTTTGTTTATGATTCAAATTAGGAATTAATTTTTCGACTTGACTCCCTTTAGTCTTTACCTTTTCAGAAGCCAGTGGATAATCATTATGGGAGTCATGGAGTTCTTTAGGGTAGTCTAGGTCAACTTCTAGTATACAAGGTATTTTATACCATTTTTGAATTTCGTTTTGATTCATCCATTTGAAATTATGTGTTGGAAGCTCTTGCATCATGGCCCAACTATATAAAGCATTTGCATCTAGATAGTTGATGTATTTACTTGGTTCTTTTGGATTAAAGTTTTCAAGATATTTATTATTGGCTTCTGCATATCTCTCTGCAACCATACACACTCCACCTCATATTCCTTTTTCTATCATAAGGTGCATATCATAATCAGAAAGTAGTTCTAATTTTGCTTTTGTAAACTTTAAAGCAGCATCCCAAGTTAGGCCTGGGGAAGTAAAATACCAAGTGGGACTAGGTTATAGTAATTAAGACTTATCTTTCTAAAGTTCTCAAATATGTCACACAATAATAATACATCTGTTTTTAAATATAAATCATGATAATCTTTCATAGATTTCATTTTAAATATTTTCGAAACATATTGAGCATATTTACAATCTTCTGAAATATGTTGATCATTTAATATTGAATAAAACTCTGATTTTGGGGGGAAGTTTTATTTCAGCTAGTTTTTCTAAATAATCCATATCATAGGATAAGGATAAACTCCTTTTCTAGAAAGTAAATTTACGCGGTCTGGAAAGTGTTGTTTTAAGCTTATAAGATCGGATTTTTCTAAGTTGTTCACTAGGTCGTCTAATTTAAAAGGCAAAAATTTATATGAGTCAATGAATCGTAGTTTCCTTTTAACCCTGATTTCTTTACCTGTCTTTTTACTGTGTCTATGATGACTTCCTTAGTAAAACTTATATATCTTTCCTCAGCTTTTGGAATAGGCTTAATCTTTCCTTCAGAATTTCCAAGATTTGTAATAAACAAATGACTATCATATCCTTCAAGATTATGCGTAATAACAGAAATGAAGTCTGGTTTTTTAAGTTTCAAATTACATTGACTATGAGAAGCACCTCGATATTGACCTGTAAAATGACAATGATCTCGAACTTTGTCTAGTCCAAACTCTTTTTCACAACTACAACAGCAAGTCGCTTTGTTAAAGTTTTCACGGTCAGAGTCTGTGAGAGTTGATTTTTTATGCTTTCCATAATGTTTTTCGATGCAATTTAAATGAGCCTGTAGAAAGACAATGGTCTTTAAACTTGTTTAATCCAAACTCTTTTTCACATGCATAGCAATGAGTGGCGTTTTTAACACTGTTTTTCTCTGAATCAGTAAGCACCATTTTCTTTGGAAATTTAAACTTGTGATATATGTCTTTTCTTTCATCTAGCAGTTTATCAACTAGTATTTGACCAATATTTTTATCTTCTGATGTTTTTGTATAATGCACTAATTTTGGTTTATAAACTGAGTCATCAAAACATTAAATATAATAACAAAATCCACTAGGCTCATGTTTTTGATACTTGATTGTATTTTGACCTTGCTTAATTTGTACTGGTTTTGTAAGGCATTCCAAATCTAGATAAATTACAAAAGGCGTTTGGGTTTGACGTTGTATATTCTTAAACTCTATAAATGAACCTTTCTTTGACATATTTGATTTTCCAAGTTCATGTGTACTACAATATTGCTCATGTTTATCTAACAGGTCTTGTCTTCCAAAACCATTTAAACAGTAGTCACATATATATAATACTGTCTTCCTTTTTGTCATTTGACTCCTCACAAGCCTACTCATTTTTTTTACTATTACTAATAACACAATAATGCCTATCTTTTAGTAATAGTAATCTTACATTTGCTTTTTCTTTTGAGATCCTCAGAGGATATATATAATCATTAGTATGTTGAAACAAGTTGATGTAAATTCCAGGATTTTTTCTTTCAAATCTATCAATGTCTGTAATTTTAGTAGGAAACTCTATTTCATCAAAGTTTAATGATTTTGACTTTTCTCTAAGGAATTTTGTAATTCTAGAAGGATGAGTTTTGTCTCCATTTCCGTATAGTGCTAAAGTAACAGCCCATTTAAAACATTCTTGATCTTTATTCTGTGGATTTATAACAGCTTTTTTATCTTTTATCCATTTTGGAGTTTTTACATAAGGGGATCCTTTGAGTGGACCATATTTACTTGCTTTGATCTCAAGAGAAATAATATGATTAAGATACCATCCTGAGCCCATCTTTTGATATTGTGAGAACGACTCTATAATTTTTTAAATCTTTTCTTCATACACTCTATTTAGGTTAGTTCCTTCTAGGATTGTCTCTTGTTTGGTATGAAAATGAGCATTATCAACTTTTCCTTCAATATCATTCTCCATTTCACATTTTAGAACAAACTCAATTTTGCAATTTATATATTTTTCTTTCATTAGCTTAAGAATAGGTTGTTTTGCATTTTGGAAGAAATCTCCAATATTTCTTTTTTGATTTCCATCTGCAATGTAACTTTTTACACTTTCATTTAAACCAGAATCATTTAAATGAAACTCAATAGGTTTTGTTGTTTTTGGTCTTGTTTTTATTCTAGTTAAATATTCTAGTTAAGTATTCTTTTAAATCACTAGTTTTTATAAACCTCTTTAGGTCAAAAACTTCTTTTTCTCTTAAATATTTAACTTCACTTTTCATTTGAGTTGCACTCTTTCTTGTCTTTGTCCAAATCTTAATTTCATCTCTATAACCCAGTTTAGGTTTATCTCAAATATTTTTATAGTTCGTCTAGCTTTCTTCTCTATTGTTTCTTGAATCTTAATTTCCTTATTATACCTCTTCTTTGCTTCATCTAGATATCTATTTAAACTTGCCTTTGTATCTCCTAATTTTAATTTAATATTATGTTTATTCAATTCTTCACTTTTAGAAATGATCCTCCTTGCTATTTTTTGACTTGTTTTTCTCCATCTTTTCACTTCTTCTAAAGCATTATTTTTATTTTGATTGGTTGTTTTGGACATCTTGATCCCCAATTAGAACTAGGAATAATTGGGGATTAAGAAATTGCCCCATTTATTTTATACTTTCTAAATTTTTTTCTACGTCTCCTTTATTCACTGTAAAAAACAAAATAGATAAAAGTTAGTTTTTTGTTTTAAAACTTTGGCATAAAAATTAATTTTTAAAGTCTAAACATTTAGCTAAAAACCTTATTTCAAACTCAGTTTTGATTGTGGAGAGTGAGGAGAGTGATGAGAGTGATGAGAGTGTTGAGAGTGTTAAAATGAGGATTGTTATTAGTTAAGAGTAGTTATATAATGAGGGACTAAACGTCACCTTATTTTTAGAACGTGAAAGATTATATTTTCATGAAGAAAACCTGTTTTAATTTATAGTGAGGGAAGTAAAACTAATTTTTAGTTTTATTTTATTTAAGATGCGTACGCATTATAAATAATCAATTACTAATGGTTAGTTGAAGTAAGAGGTAAATTCTCTTTTAAAATATAATTTTAACCACCAGATAGTAGAAATCCGTGAAGCGATTATTACTATCTAGACGGTGCTAAATATAAATGCAATTCGGATTTTAAAAAAATGAGATGGGGGATGCTCAATTTCAATCCGTCTAGATATGAATAAGAGACTGGATTTATGTCAAAGGAATGAGGGTGGCATTTAGCCCCTCATTATATAACTACTAATTGTGAAGATGCGTTGTCTGGATATACTGGATACGTGTTGTCTTGATATACTGATGAGTTTAATAATTGTTGCACATCATCTGTCATAGCATTTTCTAGTTGACTAGTGGATCTAGCAGTTACCACATTTGGTGGGGTAGTGGAGAATTTGGTAGGTGTGGGGGTGGTGTTGGTGGTAGTGGACTTAGAATTTTTTTTGTGGCCTTTGGTTCTAAAATCGAAGGAAAGTAATAAATATTTTTGAAAAAATATTACTTTATGTTGTTACTACTTACTTTGTTTGTCTTGCTGTATTCTTTTACTTTTGACCACTATTTAACCATATTTTCAAATGTTGTTAATCACTGTGATTTATTACAAAACTTTTTAAAGTGTTTAAAATCTAGTATTTCATCGTCTGAGTCAACCAACTGTATAAATTTTTCAAAGTTTTCAATGCAGTCTTCTATAGGTGATTCCATGTCGGTATACATTTTGTTATGATTTGTCCATGATTTTATTCCTTATATAGTTCTTTATTATCCACTGATTAACAACAGGTGATTGTTAGGAATTTGAAATATTTGAGTGAGTGTTTTTTGAGGGTGTTTATTTTTTGTGTATTTAATTAGGAATGTGAAATATTTGAGTGGGTGTTTTTTGACTGGTTTTATTTTTTAACCGTATTTAGAATACTTGTGATTTTAGATTGGTTCATTACTTTTTAAAAAAATTAACTAGTTTGCAAATTCCTACTATGTATTGCATAATTCTCGTATTGACAGATTCTAAGCCAAACCGACTATAAAGAAGGAGAAGTGTTACCAACACTATAAATGCAACTAGATAATTTTTCATTTTGTTATGGATTTTAAGAAGACAGCTACACGCAGCATTGTAGCTGAGGCATGGTGTGACCTTCGTCATATTATATATGAAGTATGCGTAAAAACGAAGATAGTTTTTATATATGCGCGCGTTTACAATGGTGGTCTAAATGCTATTGGGATCATTTGGTTAATTTTTACAAACCAAAGTGGTTATTAAAAACTGAAAAATTGGAAGATGCATATCTACAACTGCTCTTACACATTTCGTTGCTGCGAAATACATCTTTGCAAGATGTGAGTGCTTGCTTTATTTTGAAACTTTTGAATAACATTTTTAATGATAGTGAAGAAAATAGAGAGCGTATTCGAACGTTGTTGCAAACCACCGTACTCATATGTTGAAGAATGTCATTCTTTGATACAATACAGATGGTGTGCAAAAGGCAACGATTTATATGATCATATTAAGAATGGTGCGCTAAAGAACTGTTATGGTGGAAACAGTGTAGATATGTTAATTAGTAATTCATTTTATAGAAGTATTAGATATTTTGCATGGCTTACCGAATATGGTTATATGACTTCAAACGGTAATATAATCGGTGTGGAGATTAGCTATGCGTTAATTGATATGCATAATGGTTGTCATGTAAAATGTGTTTTGACTATACCGTGGATACCAAAATGTATGCAGTATTCTCAACATTTTAGATACATTGATTTGCCCAGAAGTGATATTTATCATAATGATTGCTCACCTCATTGTCTTTTAAAATATAGCATTAATGAGAGAGGTGAATATTTAACATATCAAAGGTCTTTAGTTTACTTAAGCAAACATTTTATAGATTTTATTGAAACACATCGGTCTGATATGATGTTAGACTTAGAGTATTTTCGCCAGCATACGTTTTGGTCGACAGGTGTTTTATTAACTTTACGTTTTTCACACATAGTTAGATATGGGTTGTACCGTATGTTGAAATGTAGAAATATTATGAGAAACATGTGTAAATGCAGGTGTGCTTGATCTAGAAGTTTTTGTAAATGTAGTTTTGTAAATAAAGTCGATATTGATGAATATGATTAACGCATATATCTTTATGTAGTTATACAGTGGATGAATGTATTGAAGAGATAGAAAACGATGTGTGCGATGATGAGAAACCCATTATGCACAAACTTGTTAGACAAGATGAGAAGTTGTTTGAATTAATCAATATGATGAATGTAGCTCGTGATGTCGAATTATTACATATGAATCTTTTTTTTTAAATATGCTAAACAGTTTGTATATTTCACCAGTAAAAAAGTCAAAAAGACTATTAGCTGTAAAAGTATTATGGTTGAATTGTATGTAACGTTTCTAGATTTAAAAGATCGTCACAATCATTCAAAAATGAAAATAGATTTTTATATCACACCTATTTATTGTGATTCTAGACGTCATCTACCACACGCTCAATATTATCACGAATATTGCTATTGTCTTAGACACAACCTACAACGTCATGGAATGTACGATGCTTGAAGAGATACAATGCAGAATTGTATCGATTATTTTGAATATTTGTCGGTGATTAATGAAGACGATGAACACTATGTTAAACGTCTTGTGGATATCATAGTTACCATTAACAGTAATACCGGCTTTCTATTTTCAGTTAGACTACTTGTTTATTTAGCCAGACTTTATGGTCTTGTAAATAGATTAAGAAAAAAAAATGAGAGATAAATGTAAATGTAGAAGTATTTCTAGCAAATTTTGTCAATGTGTTATAACTGTAGACAAAAATGTATCAAATAAAATTTATCTATAAAAATGTGTCACACATCTGTTTATAGTTATTGATCATCAAACACCCGTTATGGATACATCCACACGAAAAGTATTGACACAACACATAACAACTTATTTTTATTCTTTTCATGATAAGGGATTCGTGCCTAAACCCTATGTTGATTCAAACGATACTACGAGACATTTGTATTATTTTTGCAAAACAAAATGGTCTGATGGAATTATTGTAGATGTTGAAGATATGGGTCTGTGTAAACCAAAAAAAAAAATTAAAAAGAATTCAGATGCCACATTTCAATTGTGTTCATTGTTGAAAAATACAGAAGATTATGATGAGCGAAAGATAATACACATGATAATTATGAATTTAGATAAAAATATTATTGAGAAATACAAAGATTGCCTTAGATATAGTATTATGAAAGTGAATAAGTCAATTTTTAAAGATGACAACATAACTAATAAGTTTTAAAAAAATGAATACACTTGTAAAGATCAACTACTCACCAACCCTATCGTAAATATGTCTTCAAATTCAAGAATGTTTGATAATTTGAATTTCAATGTTGGTGTTGATGAAGATTTAATACTCCTATGTGAAACTGACTTAAAGACATATGCACTATATAAAGGAAAAAAGTTAGGGATTGTTTTAAAAGAGTATTATACGTTTGATATTATGCTACTGTATTCATACAACTGGTTTTAATAATGTATTGCGCGCAAGCACTTGTATGTAATTTTACACCAGTTTCTTGGATGAAATTAGATTCATGCATAGAAACCTGTTAATTAAAAATGGTATTTCTGGATTAAAATTTGTATGTGAAAAAATGAATGTGTAATGTGTTCATACAGTCACACACGTTGTTATATTGAATCAAAAAAACTAATATCGCAAAGGGGGTTATGATACTTATTTAAGAGAGTTTTCAATTTTTATATTTATCGCATCGAAACTTGTAGTTTCATTACGTACTTGAGATTTAACATGTTAACATCACCCGCGTACAAAGCATTCACTCTTGGATCAATATTTGAGTTATAGTCTAGTTTGAGTTACATCATCTAGTTTGGATTAAAATGGATTACATCAGGTAATGTGGATTATCTAATACAGAAAAATATGCTTTCATTTTTTTTGAAGATAATTACTTGAAAAAATATACTTACGCTTTTTACAGAGAGAAAATGTGTGGTTTTCTTGGTTTTTTTGTTGAATCAGATTTACAACCAGATTTAAATAGAATATTGGATTGTATTATAAGTGAAGATGAAGGAACAATAGAGAGGTTTTCTTCTGATAATGATTATATGTATAAAATCATGTCAAGCACACCTATCTCCAAATTAAGCGATAAATTTTTATCTTAGCAATGCACAAATATATTAATAACAAACTTTATTTTTTCACAAAAACTGTCACCATTCTAGTAAACCCACTCTAATTCTATAAATTCTTCTTCCAAAGACATAACGTTAAATTTTTACACTCATATGTTCAAGACAATCTACAATTATACTGCTATCAACTAAAGCAAACTCTCTATTAATACCTGTCCACATGTGTTTGACTAATAAAGGGTCTCTGCTAGCATCAATACTATATTTAAAAGTTTCTGGTCTGCCAACATAATACTGTACTTTATTAACACCATAATAAGCATCTAATAAGCTCATAAAATCAATACATCTAACTAGAAATAGTTATCACTACAAGTGCCCCTGCTGTTTTATGCACTAGGTATTTAAAACACGAATAGCAGTGTTTTATCACTTATACTTTATAAAACACATGATATTCGTGTTTTAAATGGGTTAAAACACGAATGCTATCATATATGTAGTGTATAGTAGTTCATGAACTACTTCTATTCTTGGATTGCTTCAGTGTGCTCTTGTTGCTCAAAAGTCCAAATTGTTGAAAAATCTGTAACACGCGATCAAGTGTTGCTTTACTTGCTTCACAGCAGCGCCCTGCTTTCACTGAAGGTGAAGCGTGCTGCCATAGTACTTAATCTATGGCCCTGCTTCAGCTCTTAGATCGCGCTGAGCGGAGGGACTAATTCCGATGGGCTATAAACACATATGGGGAAATGAATTTTATCTTTGAAATTATCCAATTTTAGACAAAATTGACAACAATTCAAGAACAAGTAGAGATATATATTAAAATAAGATGTAACAAACCACAAACAGTCACAGGTTTTCAGGCTAGTTTTTTAAAGTAAACATTGTTCAAGGATGCTATCCAGATGGGAGGCGTTTTTTTATTACATTTAGTTACAATGAAAACAAATAAATTTTATAGATAAGGTAACAGAATATTAAATTATTTATTATTATCAAATATCAATGTAATTTATGTAAATATCGTGCTGTATATCCAAATCAAGATATTCTTATAATGAAAATATTCATCTAATATCAAAGATATTCATATATTATCAAATCAAGGTATTCATAAAATATCAAAATTAAATATCAATGTAATTTTTGTAAATATGGTGTTCTTATGTAAATATATTGCAATAACGAAGTTTATGCTTTTGCAGCAACCTATTATTCATTGCTTGTTTAGTTGTCAGGGGGGTGCTGTTTCATTTGGCTGACTAACTTTTGGTCTGGAGATAAGCAAAAATCAATATTCTTCAGAAGCAGCAATTTTTCAGTTAAGGGAGCAGTGTCATCTTTATACAGATAAATATCTTGTTGTAAAAAATTGCTGATAACTTTAGAGAAAGCTGTAACCGAGTATGTTATATCATTTTTTTGAAGATGAAAGCTTATGTTCATTTCAAGATAGGCATTTTCCAGTAGCATGTCGCGGTTACATTTGAGGCACCTAACACACTTTGCGCCAGGAGTGGGATTTATCTTCTTTCGACAAATTTGGTTATTGCAAATGGGATAGGTATTTACAGATATGTTTAAAATATCTGGACAGCAAATGAAAGTATTAACTACACTTTCCTGTGATATGTCAGAGATATCTTGATCTTCTGCTGGTTTTATCGTGGAGGACTTTGTTGTCGCCAAGCGTTTTCCATAATAATGGCGGAGGTTGCAATTAGTTATGGTGTAAAATTGATTTTCTTGTACTTGGTCAATATGTTCTTGCCAAACTGATAAGGGAATAGATCCAGAACTGTCAGTGATAACACCGTCTCTGACCATTTTCCTTGAGGTTGCATTTGGAGGATGTGCTTCATCTTTCCAAGAAACCATTCCTGAGATAGTAAATAAGCCAGAATTGTATTGCTCCAGAAGAGAAGAAATTTTGGTTACTGTTGGTGCAAGAGGTGGAGTGTATTTGAAGTTGAGCGAGGGGATATCAGCAATAACAGATCCTTTATTGAAAAATACTGTTCCAGATGATACAGTTTTTGTGTTTGATACTTTTACTGGTTGTTGTGATTCCATTTTGTCGATAAATAGTTGTCGTTTTGATCCATCACCTCTTTGCTTCATAACACGTAGTTGCGTAAATTCATTCTCAGATGTTTGCATAGAGATGTCAAAATACAAGTTTGAGCTTTTCTGACTTTGATGCATGGGACTGACAGAGTGGATGTAACCATCATAACCTGTAAAAGTTATGTTAAGAAATAAAAACAAATACAACTAGAGACCTCAAGGACAGTGCAAAGTTTCTGAGACCTAGATTGCTCAAAATGTTTTTCCTAATGAGTAATATTATAATGCCTTAAAGTTTCAGAACAAACAGTGCTTCAAAATGGGGAAATAAAAACGGTGGGTTAAATTTAAACCTGGGTTAGTTGCTAACCCACTTTTGAACAACTGGCCCCTGGATTGTAATAAAATATAAGTGACAGAAGAAAACAAAGATATGCACAAGTCATAATTTCTAAGGGAGACTACTTCATGATAACTTCAATAAATCAATTTGGCAATCAACCAATAACATTACATTATTAGTTTTCGCGCCACTGTTGATGCATTCACCTTTTTTTGTTTGTTTACATTGATAGGTACTTGTAGTATTTAAACTTTAAAGGGCTGGAATGAAGGTGGAGTGTTTTTTTTTGTCTTACCATAATATCATGATGACAGTGTGCATTTTGTACTTTCTTATTTGTTTAAATAGATGAGTGCAGAGGAGTTTAAAAAAACAGTTGATGCATTGAGCATCGATAATGACAAAGATGGTACACGCATTTTTGAAAATTGTTTTTAAAACTACAATAACTTTATTAATTTCTCTATACAACCTTATAAATGAAAGTATTTTTCAACCTAAGTACAATAAAATGTTGCATTTTTAATTTGCCTGTTCATATAAGAAGAAATATATTTAAATATGAATGAACATATATACGTACGTATGTCATCTTTGCCATTCTTTATTTAAATTTTCTCAAGAGAAATTAGCTGTTTTTAAAGTGTGTTGGTTTTATTCCAAATCAGTTGAAATCATGATTTCATTTTTATTGCCATTGTGTAAAAAAATGCGACAATAGTGTTTGAAGTAGACACAATTCATTGATAATTTTTCATAACATTCATATTTTTCATAACATATTTTTCATAATTTTTCATAACATTCATATTGTATTTGCAGCTTGTGTTGAACCTCCTGAAAAAAAGAATTAATTAAACATTGTATGTATTAAACATCAGATATGTTTTTAAAAATTGTTTCAGTAGTTATGTTATGGTACAACACGTTTCTTTGGTTTATTGTAGATTGGCAAATTTTTGCATGATGTGTCATACAATTTTGTGCTGTCATGAAAACTTGTGTATTTTATTTGTTGTCAATGAAGATGATGAAGTAGAGAAGAAGAAGGCTTCACAGAGTCTGACAGTGACTGGTTTGCTGGTAAATGTTGTTTTTTATATATTATGATTGTTCTTTTATATTTTTACCACTCAACATTTATTTGAAAGCTGGTATACTGTATAGTGAATAAACAGTATATATATATTTTCACTTCTAAAGCCATGGCTTTATCTGGATTGAAGTGGGTCACAAAGCAGTGAACTTCAGGAAACGTCAGTTGTACACTGTACACAGTTGTGTGCAATTGGTTGATCAGAATCAGTTGATTACCGTTACTGGTTTTTTCCAGACTTTAACCCTAATACAAGATGTGAGTATTTAATATAACAAGCATATATATACATCTTCAAGTGGTTCATGTATTTTTTTTGCTGTTGGCTAACTGAAAGTATATACTTCACCATATACATTGCTTATGAGTTGAAGTACTAGGTAAAATTTCTACGTGCAAAGTATTATGTTACATATTATAAAAAGTTTTGTTTAATATTTGCAGGTATCAGATGCTATCACTGCCACCAGCGTGGTCATGTGGCAAAAAGGTGTCGCACTAACCTGGGTGTGACATCAAAAAAATTTTCAATAATTGTAATAATTGCACCGTCAACTATTAAGAATGTTAATTGTTAATGGAGCCTGTTATTCATGTTTTAAAATTAATGTGTTAAAATTAATATATATACTAATTATTTGAGAACTCCAAAGGTACTACTTTCAAATGTCATAACATTAACTTATTTATTTGTTGCAATGAAACTTACAATTTTCTCTTATGGTTGGCCCTTCTGAAATCCAGGGGCTGGTTGTTCGAAAGGTGGATAGCGCTATCCACTGGATAGTCATTTTTTGTAGCCTTCGTAAAATTTCCCATTGATCGTTGTAACATAATATTACGATTTGTAATGGTAGATTAAAGTCTCAATTATTTATATCGCTGACCAAAATGGAAGTTTCGACATTTTTTGTCCAATTTTATGAATGTTAAGAAATTCTTTATCCAATGGATAGCGCTATCCAACTTTCGAACAACCGGCCCCAGGGACTGAGTGAGCCTTGTACGTGGCCATGGCAACTGGCGTAATATTTGTCACGCTCTCCAGGTATACGCCACTTCGACGAACCAGTCAGTGTGGACTGGAGATGAGTTTGGGGGTGAAAATTATAGATACAAAACCTGTCTAGGT
>JAODVM010000238.1:0-21038 GCA_025400095.1 Phenganax marumi
CTCGGGAGTGAACTCGTACGGGTGAGGCCTGAAATTCAATGATGTTGCTCGTGATGTTCCTTCACCAGGAGGTAGTTATCCGTAAGCAGATGCAAGATGGCGCCCAGAACCCTCCATGACTTGGAGACCAGGTGGAGGCAGATGTGACCTGAGACATGTTGAAGGCAATGGACACCATTTTGTTATGTGAGTGTGTGTGTGCACCCCTACAACCATCATCAGCTTGAAAAGGAATGACTGGCTTAGACTTACCTTTACAAACCCATGTCAGTTTACAGAAGGGCATTTGGCCAACCACTCTTCGCTTGGAGGACTGATGGAAACCATATGTCTACATACTCAAACTATAACTACATATCTAGATAAGTAGATATACAACTAGTATAAAGTCTAGAATATAGTATAGTACAGTATACTATAACTACTATAGAGGTCTTTCCACACTCACTCACCCTAAAATAAAAAAAATCACAATTAACGCTCTTTAAATAGTAGCACTATGTAATACCAAGGGTAAGACATATAGCCTTAACCTCAGTTTATTAATAGTAGGATAATAGTAGGACTCTAATTGACTAACTCGTTGCAAACTTAACTTATACTAAGTCACTTAGTAATACTTGAGCATCGACTTAAGGGCAAATACGAAATAAGGACTATTGAGAAAAAAGTCCCCAATGGCCTAATATGCAATGGTTGAACTGATCTATTTAAAACGAACGTACCTTAGATTGAACTCAATTGCTATGCTACAGATGAACTAATCACATAAAGTCTGGTTTTAATATCCAAAATCCTTCTCCCGAGGGGCAACGGTCAAACTCACAAATACTCCTGAGCATCTCACGGAAAATGGCACTGTCGTTAGCTGGGAGCTTGCTCCTGAATTCAGAGAGAATTTCTTGTGTCGTTGCACGGCCCAGGGTCAAGCACTCAGTCGCAATAAAGTTTCTCATTTCTGTCATTATTTCCACATATTTCTGTTCACTACTTTGAACCTCACTTCCTGCTCCACCAACAGAATTACGAGCTCTCATTTTGGCTAGTAATTGTGTTGAAGACAAGGAATGCCCAAGACCAGCTTTTAAATCAGTTCCTTCTTTTCGTTGTATCAAAGATTTTCCACTGAACAAAGTCATCACATTTGCCTGTGTGAAAACATTGTCATACTTAGTAAAATAGATGAGCCTGGTGAATAAAAATATCAGTCCAAGTACCTCATGTGATGCTTTTGCCTTAGGTCCAAACAAGGTCCTAAATGAAGTTAAAATGTATGTGTAGTAAAAATGAATCAATAACAGCTGACTCTTGCTGGATCTTTTGGAAATTTCAAACTCATAGAACTACTCAGTGTAAGTATTGTTCGTTTAATTGAGCATACCTCCCTTGTACACCAAATGGTGAGCCCACTACACCTGAGTGTCCAGTCCAAGTCAGCAAACCAGAGTGTCGAAGTTGCAAACACTGATCACGTGATCGTCGCACAGCCTCTGCCGCTTGCGTGGCCACTCTCTTTGCCTCGTTTTCAACTAAAACATGATCTGCATTCCCAGAGTTCACAATTATGTCGTGTTGCATGGCACTATGGACTCCTAGGAAGAACAGACATGCTGCAAATTACACTCATTATTCTGTTAGAATGTGGACCAAATCAAGAGGCGACACACCTGATTGTTGTAACACAAAAAATGAGCAGGAACTAACCAGATTTCTTGAAGAGCTTTCTCAGGATATAATCATCATCGGCAGGTTTGTCATTATCTGTAGGATTCTTCTTTGCTTCGTAAGGTTCAGAATGGCTTAACTGACGAATACGTACACCTTCAACCTCTAGAATAAAAACACAGTTGTTAAACACGATGAAAACAATATATACAATTTAAGTTTCCAGGCCTGGCACGTTCAAAATTTAACGCGAGCGGTCGATCACGCGAGTCATTAGGGACCTTAAGATTCTACGACGCGAGCTCAACGACGCGACCATGACTACTGTGTTTACTTTATGCTGAAAATATTGTTTAGAAACTGAAATACAGCATTACTGATATTACAGTAACGTTTCAGTATTATTATGACTCTCCCAACATTGGAAACAGCCTCTGCTGTGCTTGGAAAAATTCATGTACCGCGTCCTACTTTTTGTTCCGCTAAGGGCGACGTGATTTTCGAAAACTGAAGTCTCAGACAAGGTGAACTTTGTACACGGACGTATCACAAGCTTTTCATTCTGAATTTTAGGACAAGTTTTCCTACGTTATATTCGAGATGCAGACTGCTATAGCAACACAAATGTGTTTTTCAGCATTTGTGAGTTTGTCTTTAAAGTGAAAAGTGCTCATTTTAACGGTCGCGTCGTTGAGCTCGCGTCATAGAATCGTAAGTTCCCTATTGAGTATCTTCAACGACCGTACATTATGAGAACCATGCAAAGTCTTCCAGGGTTATTTACTTCAGTGGTGCACTCCGGTGTTTAGGCCTCGCGATGTCCAGCAATATAATCATCGAGAGGACTAATATGCAATTAAGGGTAACTATATGTAATTAAGTCATCCAATCACTGTCCATCACAAGCGAAGTTCATCTATTTCATCAACGCATTTAATAAGAAATGCTCTATTTAAAACGCCACATGACCACCAGGACACATGTCGTGAATGCAAGCATTTATGAGTCGCTGCGCTCTCTATATAGTCAATTAAGTACTTGGGCGTTTATTACAAAAACAGGACGTTTTGAAATGGCACAACCGGAGCCGAAATATGAACCGATTCCCGAAACAGAACCTGAAGTGAATCCAGGAATACTTTTTCCTAACGCCGAACCACGAATAGACATTGTTTCAGCGGGCGAGGAATGGCGAGTTATGTTTAAGTTTCATTGGGTCTTCTTTTCGCTGTGTTTTGCTCTCCTAGTGTTGTACAACTCGTACCAATTGTATAAGACGTATCGTTTAAAGCATATCGCTAACAGGAGTTATGTTTCTATTGTGCAAACTTTGGTAGTACTTCTCGGGCTAACAAGAGCTTTGGCATTGTCTATATCACCGTATGAGCTGACAATTAACACTCCTGGGCCAGTTCCTTTTGTGATACCGCGTTTGCTGTTCGCGTTTGGATTTCCGTGCTTGTTTTCCGGCTATACATTTGTGCATAAAATCTTCCTAAATGTGAGTAAAGTGCGAATCATGGGAAAAAATGCACTTGGAAGTGGCTTAGTCACAATCGTACTTGTTGTGCATTTTATTGCGGTGCTATCCTCGGAGATTATTACGAGTTACGTATTGGGTGTGGAGTTTTTGCTCGTCATTTGTGCTATATACTACTTCACTGGTTGTTTGGGCATCGCGATTAGCTTACTCTTCAGCGGACGTCGCGTTGTGCAACGGACGAGAAAAATACACTCTCAGTTAAGCCCGTTTAAGTTTAAACATACTGGTATGGACATTGCGTCGGAGAAAACGAAAGAAAAAACAGTACAAGTTACATCAAAAGTTATTAGGATTACGGCTTTGGCAGTCATATTTGGATTCTTGGGCTCGTTGTTTTATATCTATACTCTGGTGTGGATGATTCGCGCCACTCTGGGTGATTCTTCTTCGCCTCGTCCATGGATTTGGTTGATGGTGAATTCTCTTTTACGACTTTTCGAGTTGTTTTTAGCCGCAACAATGAGTTACGCTGTGGGCTCCAGTTATCAGCGAAATTCCCATACGAGGATATTTGTTTCTCGTTGCGAAGAGACCGTTAATACGGCGTTTTGAATTTTACGATTGATGTTATTTTAATTCGTCCGCGTTGCAGGAGATCATTGCGCTGTGCATTGAGATCGTTAATACATGCATGCGAGCTTTATTATGTTTTGTTTAGAGTGGATAAGTAGTTTCTCTAGTGTGGACAATTGATTCAAATGTTGTCATAACTATTCAATATTTTCTTCACTGAATCCACTCCGTCGTATAACGGAGAGGAGAGATTTCTTTGTCTTGTGAGTGGGTCAAAAACTTTCCTGTCTTCTTATATTCCACGGAAAATTGCAAACTGTCAAAAATTCTGTATACTTTTGTCAATAGTTGCATGCTTGCATGAATTTGGATCGGTGAAGTAGGAATCTTTATCGTTGTTTGTCTTTTACAAAACTTTAAAATGATTTTGTCAGCTTATGCGCTTCTGAAAGTCATTTGCATGAACGCAAAATAAAAGAAGTCATTTGAAATTATTTCATCGTTGTATTATATGTTCTATTTGCATTTCTCCTCGAGTAGAACATGCGTATGTAGTAAAACGACAGTTAAAAAAATTAATTTTATGTTTGCGTATGTGCTAACAGACCGACTGTAATAACTTAGAGTGAATCTATTGACATTTTCGTCATTTTCTTATCTTTACGAGTGCGCTTATGCTTCAATAGTTAATACTGTTTTTTCCCCCAAGAATGTCGTCTTATATGGTGTTTACACACATCAGTAACAGAACGATATACAGAGAAAAACTTTACAAGCAAAATGGAGTTCAAAAAATAATTTCTACTCTCTCCTTCATAACATCCGAACAATACAAAACAAATATTAGTGTTATTTACAAGATTTAAATTAGGAATTGCTGCTATTTCACTCATTAGATATTTCAGCATTCCGACAATTTTAATAGGAACGTATCACGTATCTTTAATTAAAAATGTTCATTAAATAGTCCTAGAAAAATAGTGTTCTTAATTTGCGAGGCTATAGTTCTGACGTTATTTTCTGACCCTCAAGATCATGACGTCACTTCAAATCACACTCCAGTTCAAAACCGAGTTCATCTGCAGACACTATTATCATACATCTTATGCATTTATTATAGGCCTACGTGTACTAGCTTGGCTTCGTTTCAAAGTCCGTGGTGAGCTTATGAGTTGTAGGCAGGACATGAGCTTCGTCAACCAATGCCTATATAAGGTAAGAAACATCTTATTACAGTTGGTTTTGTGACAAAACCATGCTCGTTGTTTCCAAGACCCCTGAACAAAACCTACACTTGTATTGGTCATGGTGAGAGACTTTTGTGACTCTATGATGGGTCTACAAAACTATCTGCCAATTCCTTTTGGTCACTCATTGTATGACATTGCACTCCAGTGCGCTCTATTCTGTAATTTCGGTTAGTCTACTGTGCCTAACAGAAGATTTTACTCGTCAAGATGTGACCCTTGCACCTGAGTGGAATTTAGCCACGTGAAACTTTTGGCTTTTTACTCGTTTCCATTCGAGGTAGAAATGACAGTATTTGCCTAAAAACGGTTACCTTGTATGGAAGTAATTCCTCATTTCGTTGCATCGATCTCTCTAGCTCAATTTTCATCTTTTCATAACGTTTATTCATTATGGACAATTCTCGCTTGACCATGTACATTTCTTCTTGTTCTTGGGCACGAGTTACTTGGTCCTGTAAAAAAATCACGTCGAATCAACAAACTAAATAACAAGAAGTTAACGACTCAAGGCGCGGACACTCTGCAGTCCGTGCCAATATCTTTTTCAAGCGTGCTCGTAAAGTTTAAGTTCTCATAGACGAAAAATGTTGGCTCACCTGGACCAGTTTGTCGGCTAATGCGGCACATTCCTACGTTAAAAAGCATAACATTTAAATTTCAAAGAAGTCATGTTGATTTTAGCTTGTTTGAACTTACATCTTCCAAAGCGTCAACGCGGTGTCTTAAAATACTTTTCTCCGTTTTCAAACGTCGTATTTCTTCACTGTCTTCAACCTCTTTCGACTTCGTACGAGTATAATCTCGCTCGAATCTTTGAAAAGAAAAGAAGTTAGTTGAAACCTTTCAGATTGTCGAAGATCGATTTGTCCCGGCTCTATACTAGTCTATCGCACTTTTAGTAAAGAACGGAAATAAGCACCCTTCCATCCATTCCATTCTGAGAACGCTTGCTTACCTTTTCATTTTCTTAAAGTTTATTTTAATTCTGTCCGCTTCTTCGACGACCACTTCAAAGTTATCCGAGTATTTTTCGGGCATTGTCTTTTGAAAATGCTAAATGGAGAATCACGGTTGAAGTTGTATATTCCTGAACTTTTCTTGCCTTCAGCTATTAGCGAGCTGAACTTACCAATAGCATTTCTTCCATATCGCACTTCAATAGTTCATTTATACTGAGGGTCAGAATTGCGAGTGATAACCGAAACAAGATTTCACGACCCTAGAAAAGATGAGACGAACAATACCGTTGTTCCACTGTCATTTTATGTTGCTGTGGGAAGTACTCGAACGGATGGATAGTTTGTAAGTCAAGTGGGCATTCATGGCGTGAAGAAATTCTTGCAAAAGTCGCAAAAGTAGTAAAGTAGTAAAAAGTAGTAAACTTACGTCACATATAAACATATCCATGATCCTAAACGCGACATTTAAAGGAAAAACGGAGGAAAAAAGCGTTAAGAACCATGAAGATGCGTACATAGCCGTGTGAAAACCCTGCAGGAAAAAACGAGAACTAAACCATACATTGCCACAAAAAGCAACCAAAAACTTTTTTGTAAATATATTGTGCTGTTTTCCAAATGTCTCTCTTAAAAGGAAACAAAAAAACCAACCTGGGCTTTGAAATGCCCATGGAGTTCTGGTAACATTTCCTACAAAAAAAAGGCAAATGTCACTAAGCAGAAACGTATTTTTTATCACATATTTTTTATCAAACACATAGTCCAAAAGTGCTACGAAGTCACAGACCTGTACTAAGTTTTCTAGTTGATAAATGCACAAGCCCAGTTCAGACATGTTTGGTTTATATAACTCTCTCATGCCATAGTCTTCCATCAGTTTCACAAACACACAAAACGTCTCTTCTTCAGGCATCTAAAAACAATTTGAAGAGTTCAAATTCAAAAAAGTGATCTTTGCAACGTATAACCGAGGAAATTCAAAGAATGTGCAAATGATTTAACTGCATGTGCAAAAATTTATAAATTCATGCAGAGTTTCCTAGTGCAGGTGCAAAAATTAAAGAGAAGCATTTGTTTTGCTGAGGAGCATACCTTCATTAATAACATTCCAGCAATAAACATGCTTCCTTGGCAGTATCCAACTGCCTTGTCATAAACAGAATAAGCCTGGCAAGATACAAAATTCTATATTTTACAATTTCTATTTTGCCACCCAATCACTTTGTTTGTTGTATTACTTTTATAACATTAAACAGTCCTTGCTGTCCTTGGCCATCTTCTTTTTGAAAACGAGGATGTTCTGGAAAGGTTCTTGCTATGTCTCGTTGTATAACTCTCTCACACGCTGATTGTTGCTACAATAAAAAAGACTCCTTACTTTTCTTCATATGCTGAGAGTAGACTAAGAACACTGTTGGCCAATATGAATGGTTTGCTATTTTTAGTCTCTCTGGCTAAGTTTCTTGCACTGATTGTTATCACTAAGGCTTACCTGCATGAGATCAGCATATTTTCCAACTAGTGACGACTCCCATGCCCCAGTGAAGTACTGCCAAACGATACACCTCATTGCCTCAGGTATACCCTTGTGAGTCAAGTCTCTAATAAACTTTGGCCGCCGTTTTATGTTTTCTTCCCAGTCTCGGATAATCTCACCCCATGCTTCGAATGAAGCATAGTCAAAGCCATCCACCATGTCATCGACAGATGATATGTCCGAGTCGGTGCTTTCGGCCGATTCTGACAAGTGTTTCACATCATTGTTATTGTTGTTCGTTTTTGCAGGCGATAATTCTAGCATTGCCCGCTCATCCTTTTCAAGTTGCCTAGGTTACGATGAACAAGAAAACTTCAGTTAGTCATATAATACAAAAGAACCAACAGCACCCTTTATTACAAACGTTTACTACAACTTTGCCAATCTGGTTGTTATCAAAATACAGACATGTGTGTTGCAGTTCCACTCCGATGTCTGAAATTGTATTCTCCTGCAATACATACTATCAAAAAAGGTAACTGGGTCGCCATTAGTTGGTAGGACAAAGTTTATCAGAGTAAATAGTTTACCCCTGGTATTAGACAATGTGTGAGCACTTAATATTACCTAGTCACTGTAACATATCTGTTGTCAAATTCACAGATTTACCATGCTTTATAAAACAAAATATTTTTGGGAAATTGCCAAATTAATAAACTTCGTGACACCTTTTAGAAGGTAAGAGACAGAGCATTGTGGAATATATAAATTTGGTTTCTCTTTGGATTAATTTGGTTGTAAAACCCTCATTTATATAATGGACATATCTTCAACATATATCCTTTTTACCAAAGACAGAGGTACTTATAGTAAATTATTTACACATGGCAGAATAATGATTATAAATACTTTGTGAGTAAGAGAAGACTCTAGACCAAACAATAAATGTCTGATACCTCTCGCCATAAATCCATTGTTTAATACTGCCAAACAACGCAATTTTGAAGAATTTAAAAGCAGAATTCACTTGTCAAAACCTCGTCTGTCTCACAGGATAACCACACAGGAAACTTTAAACATATTTCGAAGATGTATTATTGATTGCATGTAACTTGATTCCCTCTTAGTTGGCCTTCATGTATATCTGTGTCATTTGTTTCATCAACACAGATGATATAGTATGATAAAATATACTCACATGCCGGCTTCAAACGAATTCAGACAGACACTGTGTTCTTAGGCAACGAAACAAAATACTTTTACATGTATCTCTAGCCAAAGGACAAAAAACCCAACAAATTTGAATATATTTTTGATATTGGTCCGGATATCAGTTTGTCATATGCACTTCAATTGATGCCATTAAATTGTAAATGATTTCTTTGTTCTTTCTACCCAAAAAGGTAGAACTAAGATTCACCTTTTAACCCCTCTACGAAACCTGCTTGCTAATAATAAACGTTCGTGATTCCACCTAAATCTCTCGTAATCCTCGAGTTTTGAACTTTACATGACGTGGTTGTAAATCATTGCAAGTTTCTAAAATGTCATTAAATTGTGATTGGCAAACCACATTTTCTATTAATAAGAAACCAAGAGAAAAACCACTTAATTTTAAGGCAAATTCATACTATAAACCTAAAGTAACTTAGAATTCAAACCATTTGTTTATAGGCATTTGTGTATAATGTAATACAACAATTAATATCTAAAATATGATACAATTTTAAATAACTCACCTATTTTGTTGTTCTAGTCGAAATAAAAGCTCGTTAAATGAATTACTTCTTGGTAATTCATCTTCAGCAATATTGCCTAAAATTTCTGTATCCTGGTTGTTTTCCTTTTCCATGTTATTTTATATTTACCTCGAGGTATCCCGAAAATAGTTGCAATTAGGTCGTTCGAATGGAACGATATCTTTCGGTGAACGAAGCATTTAATTTTGAATAAACTACTTGTTATAACTTGTTAAAACGATTATAGTTTAGGTGACTTTCCTGTATTTCATTAAGCTCAAAGCTCGAAGATCGTTATTTCACCATAGTTAAACATATCGTGGTAAAATTGAGTAGTTTTCTTCGTGTACTCGGACTAAAAGGAGTACTCGGTATTTAATTACATAATAAAGTTTTCAAATCGTCTATGTGGTGTGGTAATTTCCGGAAGTGTTTTGTCGCATCGCTTTTACGAAAATACTTTAGGAATGCAATGTTTAAGTGCTACGAATTGTTCAGTTCAATGTGGGATGAGATTTGAATTACTTTTTAGTGTTGTTTTATTCATGAGGTTTACAGAAACACAATTTGAATTTTGGTAATTTGGTTCGAAAACAGCAACAAATATGGAGAAAGAGAGGAATTTAGGGATTGATTGGATTTCTGTGTGGGGTACAAAGAAACATGTATGGAAACATGTGAACACAAAATATGAAATATGAGCATATAGGGATTTTTGTGAATAACTGTGATGCACTGAGGAACATGTAGGAGCATTTGTGAATTGTAATGAACAGTGAGGAACGTGGTAGAATCACGTTGAACTTAGAGAAGCATGTAGGAGTATTGTTGAACATCTGGAGCAAGGAAGAACAACTGGGAACATTTCTGTTAACAAATGTAACTTTAATAGTTCCTGAAGAGTTTGTGAAAATGAGCACAAATTATGCACGAAAAATGGCTGTTCTTCGTGCCAGAATATTTGGAGAACTTGTGAGGCCAACCACTGTAAGGTAAACATCATTTTCTCATTGAACTTCTACTCAAAACTTTGCTCTTGTGACTTTTTTATAGTTGCATGATGTAATGAATCCAATGATTTTAACATTGCCTGTCTCCCCCCGTCTAGCTTTTCGGATTTATGAACTTTACTATTTTACTGCAGAGGACAAAAAGTCGTTGAGTATTTCAGAAGTTGTCCGAAAGCTGAGCAAGTCACAAGCTACTACCCTCCTCTCAAACAATTTCAATCACTGTTATTCAAGCTGCGACATTTGGGCCTGTATCACGATGAACATTTGGTATGCATGGTCTGACATAGGCCTTGACCATGAAAGACTTTAATTACTAAAATTTTAAGACTATGAATGAATGTGGCTCTAGTGATATTGTGAATTACCAATACTTAAAATCTTGTGCTTTTCTTGTTTACACTAGGATTTTAAAGAGGAGATGCAACACGGCAGAAGAGAGCGAGGAAAAGGTGCTCCCACCAAAGGTTGGGAAAATGAGCTTTCATTATTGGCATGCTGTCATTACACTCTTGTTATACTGATCATTGGTATGACTGAGTGTTCTATTTTTACCATTCTTCGTAAACATTTTCAGGTCAAGGGAAGCGTGCAAAAAAAAAGAAGTAGTCATGGAAGGGAAAAGAATGGCCTTAAATAGGGAGATAACTTTTAATGAGACACATTAGCAAAAAACATAATCTATCAATCTCGTGCTAGAATGGCACAAGTTTTACTCAGTAAAACATCTTATTGCAAAATGAATACCCAGTGAGAAATATTTACAAAGACTGAAAGTACATCTATACAGGAACAAAAATTTGCCATTAATAGCAATGAGTATATTTTACATTGTACAAAGGCTAAAATGTTCACAATTCCATTGTAGTAACCCAATACAGCAACAATATGATTGCAGTTGATTGTTCAGTACCCTACCAGCCATCTAGCGAGTGGGTTGTGTGTGACATATAGTATTCCATTTCTAGAGTTTAGATATGGAATTGGCTGTAGCAAAAGGGCTGTGCACAGTATATGTGTGTAGCTACTGTTTTGTGATACCTGTACAAATAATACCACTTGTCCAACAATAACTCAACAAGTCCTGTGCATTTTCATATGAAAAACAACATCTATGCTACCGATCTCTTCGAGATCTATCACGACTGTGTCTTCTCAGGCTTCTATCTCTTCATTTATCGCGTCTTTCCTTGCTACGGCTTCTTCTGTCTCTGCCGTTACTCTCTCGTTTTCTGTCTCTACTTCTACTCCTCCGGCGACGGTCAGAGCTTCTTCTCCGAGGAGAACGATCTCGACTACGATGCCTCTTTCTGTCACGACTGGTACTTCGAGTATAGTCAGATTTCTTGCTCTCTTCACGTCTTGGACTTCTATCACTGAATAGAAGAATTGTGGGAAATTTTAGACATAAGCCAAGAGTTTACTTCTGTGTAGTTCACTTGAAAATCTCAAAGAACCAAATAACTTCACATGTGGCACTTCAATACAAATCTACTTAAAAGTTTAAAACGTATTACCTATCCTTTTCCCTCATCATTTTTGAGTATCGTTCGGCTTCACCAAAGCCCTCGTCTGCTTTACGTTTTCGATCATCACAAAGATTACGTGCCTGTAGCTTCTGTTGAAGATCTTTCTGTATAGGGACTGGGATTCGAGGAAACAGCGAGTCGTACCAATCCAACTTCAACATGAAACTACGAACCATTTGTCCAATTGTCATTGTGCAGCCCCCTCCAGCTTTAGGGTCTATTTCCTAGTCAAAGACAAAATCAAAAGATAAAGCTCCAAAATTAAAACTAATATGGTTACCTGCAATGAATTTTCAAAAATTAAATCTTAATGTGGAAAATTTTTGCCAGCAGGAGTAACCCCCTGGGAAAATGTTTTCAGGACAACTCACATCATCTCCAGTTATATACACAAGTGTACAATTATTGATATGCCATAATATACCTCTTCATCCTCTAAGAAAGGTTCATACCACTCCCAAAGATCTGAGGGAGGAATTGAATACCTGTAACCAGACAAAGAGCTCTTGAGTATAAAATATTTGTCTCCTACTTTGAGAGGCCATTGTCTGTCTATTGCCAAAGTTCTTTACTTTGTCTAACACATTTGCTCATCAGGAAGAGACCGTCCTTGTATAAAGATATAATGCATCATTTGTCTTTGTTAAAAAATAATTTAGTTTTGCACTTTACCTGAATGCACATACCTAATGTACATAAAGCCAAGACCACGGATATAGGGCGAGTCTGTGTGGTTGATTAAGCCGTTCAACTGTTTCCGTGTTAGACGTAAGGTAAAAAGTTTGTACAGTAGACAGAATGCAGAGGAAATAATACCACCAGCACCAACACCTCGTACCTAAGGACAAAGTTAGTCTTGAACAGATACCTTTCAATTTATTGCAATAAAATTTGTCCTCATAACTAGACAGAGTAACTTACCCCTCCGCACATTCCAACTTGCCCAGACGTCTTTCTACTTCCTCTTTCCCAGGGCTCCAAGTGATCAACCTGAATAGAGCAAGCAAGAACAAGAACAGGTCAGTAGTATCATTACAGTTACATATTGCGATCACTACTTTGTTGTACAAAATGGCGGGCAAACCTTAGAAACTTTATATTAATTTATATAATTGCATATGATGTCTTCTCCTTTCAAAAAGATTGTAGTGTTATTCTTAAGACGAAGACGAAGCAATAATCGACAACGAAAGCCCTTGCCTTGTAGTATATTTCGTCCACAACAGCATGGTATGTTTTCAATTCATAAAGCTGATTCTTAAAATATGGCGACGCTTGAATGTTAGTCAAAATCATCGAGTTTAAGTTCATCGTACGTTCGTTTCCCCATATTGGTACCGTGTTAGGCTTCTTCTTCGTTTCACCATCCATTAAAATAGCAGTTGAAAGAACTATTCCCGGAGAAAGTATATACACGAAGAGCTGAATAGAAGTTCAAATTATTTCAATTTTGCCTTTCGAGCAACCAGCTACCACACTATCTACATTTTATCATTCACATCCCCCGTTGTAGAAGCGCCTGTACGCAGGCGATGTTTGAAGACGATTGCGCAATCAATATTTACAATTACAAAATAAACAAAAGTGGAGTCTGATTTTGCGTGGTGTTTTGCTTTATTTTTCTCTATTTTATTCTTTTGATAGTATATACAAGATGAACGAAGATTTAAGAAGAGAACGTAGTCGTGCAAGCTTTAATATCAAAGAACTGTCTGAATTTCTGTATGGTGGACCTGAAAATTATACCGCAATAAAACGTTTGGGTAAACTATGAATTTAAATATCAATTTTTCTTCAAAATGTTTTACAGTGAAAATAAAGGAAAAACCATGTAGAAACAATGGTTTTCAGCATTGCATTGTATCCCAGACCAAATGGGATTAACCAGTAAATGCTTAGTTTGGTAGAAAGCCATCGTTCTGAATCATCTGGAGGTAGACAAAGTAGGGCCAGTGTTACATAGTTAATTTTGGGGTAGTTATTCTCGAACTTTCATTGTTCTAGGAAATATCATTATCTCAAATCCTGTTTACGATAACTCCTATGATCACTTTCTGACGGATGAGGAGGCATATGAGTCTCTGTTAAGAAAACGGCTGCACTATTTGAAAACGAAGAAAGATCTTAATCTTGAGCAATATAGTCCTATAGTTAGTGGCATCATTGGAAGGTATATCTTTGCCGTGAAAGGGTCAAATGAATAGCTTGAAGTATCTGCATCAGTTGAAATATTTATATTACAGTATGTTTGCTGTTGTTGATAGTGTTGTAAAATGTCCTGTAGTTTGGTAGCAGAAATGAATCCACTTGGACTACATGCGACAATGTTTACTACAATCATCAAGGTATGTTTCTATTCTTATCCAAAATTATGACTTGAGATGTACCTGTATGTGTTTGATTAATTTAAAGGGACAAAGCACTCCTGAACAGCTTGAAAAATGGATGCCACTTATTGAAAAATATGGGATTCTTGGGACATATGCGCAAACAGAAATGGGACATGGTTCGTGTTACCAGATAAAAATCACTAGCTACAATTGGATATGAATTTGCAACCTCTATCAATGTCTAATTGAACATTGTGCGTAACATTGTTTATGTTTTTGTTAAATTTTAACAAGGGTCTTTTGTGAGAGGTTTAGAGACCACAGCAACATACAACAAAGAAACAGAAACATTCATCATACACAGTCCAACAATAACTGCAACAAAATGGTGGCCTGGCGCTCGTAAGTCGAGCTTATATAATTGAAATTTCATCTTTCAAATATAATCAAAATTTCATGATTTCATGTTGATCAATTTTCATTTGAGATTTGTTGTTATTTAGTTGGCCACACGTGTACTCATGCAGTTGTAATGGCGAGATTAATAACACAAGGAAAAGATCGTGGAATCCATCCTTTTCTTGTACAAATTCGTAGTTTGGAAAATCATAGCGTTATGCCAGGTACATTACAGTAATTTCATATATTGATGAATTGCTCCTGTTTGTATAACTACGAAAGTATGACTTACTGCCATTTCAGGAATAAAACTGGGAATGATTGGTCCTAAGATGGGCTACAATCAAATTGATAATGGTTTTCTCGCATTCAATAATGTTCATATTCCCCGAGAAAATATGCTGATGAAGTATAGCCAGGTAGATGAGAGACAACAGTAAAGCAATTGGCAATAATTATGGTGCCAAAGGCTGATATGCACATGGTCGTACTTGTATATGAAGAGTAGAGCTGTCTCTTAACAGCCAAAACATTCAATCTTTTTAGCAGGAAAATCTCATAGAAAACATACATGTTACCTACTAACAATTGCTTTGCTAATAATTGGTTTGGAAACTGTTCTAATTGGGTTGTTTAGAAAGGATTGCGACCCTATCACCAAGACAATTTCACTATAATGACTGTATGAAAACCAGTCTTTAATATTGGCTAAAAGCCTTGCTTAATATTCCAGGTATCACGTGATGGTGCATACACTAGACAGCATCACAACAGTGAGAAGCTGACATATATTTCAATGGTGGAAATACGAGTTTGGTTGGCTGGCTATTCATGTGAGTGTTTATCTCGGGCATGCACGATTGCTATACGGTACAGTGCTGTGCGACGACAAAGCAAGCTAAATGAAAGGTTTGAATCAATCTACAAATTTGAATTGACTCTTCAAAAGATATTTGCATTGTCACACACTTTGGTGAAAGTATACTGTGATAGTGAAAACCATTTTTAGTGAGATTTAAAAATAATTGTAAAAGTCATTACTTTCTAGCAAACCTGAGTTACAAATTCTGGATTATAAAACTCAACAGTATGCCTTACTGCCACTACTAGCAACATGCTATGCTTTTGCATGCACTGCACTTGAGATGAAAAAATTGTACTTCAAAGTTCAAATGGAAATACGAGATGGAAATCTTAGCAATGCTCAAGAGGTTGGTGTCTGTAGCTGCTGGCTCATCATGATACTAGAGAGCTTTACATTTAGTGGCTAGTACGCGGACGACCACAGCTGCCAGATTTTAATCCGAATACATTTTTTGCAGTTGCATGCTACAAGTGCTGGAATCAAAGCTTTCACTACCCAAACTGCTGCAGCTGGAGTTGAGGTGAAAATGAATACTTTAGGTCTGTGAGTAGGCCATGCAATGAAACTTTTTCTCTCTTGCTTGCATGCTTTCTTTACATACAAGACTGCTGCACGAGTAATGACATGAAAAAAATGATTTCTCAATAATTGCTTTTCACTGGCATTTGCTGTTGTTTAATAATACGTGATGAATCTCACCTATTGCCTCTTCACTGAATACCATTTTCATGGACAGACATGTCGATTTCGCTGCGGTGGTCATGGTTTTTCAATGGCCAGTGGTCTTCCATCAATCTATGTGGACCACATAGCACCTGCTTGCACTTACGAAGGCGATAATGTCGTGATGTATCTACAGACGGCTAGGTTGGTTTTATATGTACTGAATGTATGGATCTTTTGAATCAATGTAATGTCTTTAAATCCTTTATATAGATATCTAGTGAAGTGTTATTCAAAAGTAGCGTCTGGGCAACCAATGTCAACTCCTGCAGCTGCTTATCTTGGTACTGTTGCTAAGGAAACCATCTGTACAGCCAGCTCATGTCAGGACTTTAGGAATCCCGAGATTTTGGTTCAAGTTTTTAAACATCGAGCTGCAAGGTAGAAACATGAATGAACATGACATTTTTGTAGTAGTAATCAGGTAAATAAAATCAATGGGTTCAAGTCCTGCGTTGCAACTGCATAAAAAATGAACATATTTTCATTCAAGCATTCTTCAGTAAGATTAGCATGACTATGGTCTGAATGAAAAATAGTCTAGTGTAGATCACTAATCTTTAATATCGTGGTCACATTTTTGGTCTACTAGTTTGGAATTTCAAAACAAATCCACAAATTTCTCCCACAAAAACAATTCAACTCTCAAACTTTCAAAATGAAAAATCTGAAAAGTGTTGCGCCGAGACTTACACCCCCCGGAATTGAAAAGTGGGTGTTTTTGTTTAAAATCATATGAGTAATTTCCTGTCGATTGATGTTATTATACAGGGGGTGCGGCCACTAATATATTAGACGGAGTTTCACAAACGCCTGGTGATTAACGTTAATCCTGTTTTATAAATTCCAACGTTTTATTTATTGATTTTTTTAATTTTATATTGACTATCTTTGACCTTAATATAAACACTTTAAAAGTTGTTTCTAATTCTTGTTAGGCTAGTTTCAGCAGTTTCACAGAGATTGCAACAAAACAACTTGACTGGTGTGAGCCCAGATGTTTCCTGGAATAACTGTTCTGTAGAGTTGTTGCGGGCAGCGCAGGTACGGTCCCTGTAACTTCTGTTCACAAATTATAGATGTGCTACTGTATTAGTACGATGTAGGTAAACTTGTGAAGCAGTTTGTTGACAAGTTCCTCCACTATCATACAATGTAGGGGTGTACTTCATCATTAAACCATATTGCCTCAATTTTTTTTGTTTTCTCAGGCGCATTGTCATCAGTTTGTCATGGAAAACTTTGCAAAGGTGGTGAAAGAAGAGAGTTTCAGTGCGACATTGCGTCCTGTGTTGCAAGCATTGTTCAGTTTGTATTGTGTTCACGGCATTGTTGTCCATGCAAGAGATTTTCTAGAGGTAAAGTTATCGAGTAGGTTCTCTTGTGGTAAGACTAGAACAAGAAGATATCATTCTTACTGGACATCTAGGAGGATCTCTTTGGAACTGATAGAGCTATCCAATATGATTAGTTATAATAGTTTAATACTTTGCAGGATGGGTACATGAATGGGAACCAAGTTAGCCTTGCAAATGATACCTTAATGGCATTGTTGGATGAAATTAGGTGAACATCTCAGCATTAAGTTGTTTGTGTTGTATCGCATAAATTTTTGCAGAGTAAAGTGATAGTGGACTTCCAACTACAGCTATCAAAGATGTACTTAGTTTAGATTTTATTAAGTGCCAGTGATTTCTATCTTTCAATCTTGTTTTTAGGCCCAATGTGGTTGGATTGGTGGATGCATTTGGTTTCACAGATCATGCTCTGAACTCTGTGCTTGGTCGTTATGATGGCAATGTTTATGAACATCTCATGAAATGGGCAGAAAAATATCCACTGAATAAAACAGAGGTTGTATTTAATTCAAATTTCCCATGCTTTTCTTCCCGTGTTTAGTTGAATGCAACTAGAACTATTTTTTGCTTTCCAGGTTCTGGCTGCATATGATAAGTATTTACGACCATTGTTGAAGGGAGAATTTGCTTCAAAACTCTGAATTCTAGCATTGGGTTTCTCAAACACTGAAATCCTAGTGGTAAAAGGTTGATTCAAGTTGAATATGAGTCAATGAACTGGTATGAGAGCTACAACTGTCTACTATTTTGCACATGCAAACATGCAACTCACAGCAACTGTCTTTGTATGCTCCAGTTGTTTGTTGAGCTCAGTGAGACTGTGAGAGTTATTTTGCTGATATATACATGAAGTAATGCTTGAATTGTATTTTAATGATTGAGAAGTCAACAAGAGGCGGGAGGATTAAATATTCAAACACTTTTTATTTTGCTTGTTGGTATTGAATTTTTGAGTTGATTCTATATTAGTTTTACTTACATATACGTGGAGATTGTAAGTTCACTATCTTTGCTATTATTCATGACATAGAACGCGCATTTATGGACGAAGTGCTAGGAGAAATACACCACTGCACTACGGATTTTTGACCTTTTGGCTTCTGCTGTCTGTTATGATGGTATGTCTCGAAAGTTGTTCTTTTGAGGCCTAATTGTCAATGATAGTTATACAAAGTCCTAAAGTTATGATTCTGTATAAATTGGGAGTATTTTAAAGTCATGGAAAACGAGGAATTGAAACATTTGGCCCGTAGTCGTAGCTCAAGGAAACTGCCTCAGATTGTTGTAGAAGCGAGTGGTAGTCATGGTCATGGTGGGGAAATTGTAGAGTTGAAAACTGAAGGTAGGAAGGGTTGATAAGAAACATACTTGCCATGACTGCGGCTGTGCTGAAAGTCATAAAATTTATATAATTATGCAACCATGCACAATATCAAACATCTGTAGCATAGCTTTACTCTGATTTTAGGATTATGGTTTGTGGCCCAATACAACTTCCTAAGAATACTCCAAAATTGCTCAAATTTTGCCGTAATGATGCACTTCACATTTATTAAGTTTCAGAATCAAATCTGCAAGGAAACACAAGCTCTGATAAGGGCACTGATGCAAGGGAATCTGACAACCTTGTTTCTCAAGACACTAGCTCAGTGGGGCTAATTACTAAAGAGATTGATCCTCCAGATAACAGCTTATTGGCCAATACCTCTCAAGAAATTAACCCAGTGACTAAGGAATGTGGCTCAGTGGCATATATATCTGAGACATTGATTAAACAGCTCACGAAAGAAGAGAGATTTGATATGATAACTTCTTTAACTATTCACTTTCACAAAGACAAACTCAATAAAAAAATCAAGGTAAGCAAGGGCATGTTTGTTTGTTTGTCTCTCTGTTTGTTAGTCTGTCTGAATATGCACATATTCAAAATTCAGCAGAATATTTGTTTTTCCCATAGTACATAGAGAACCTGGAAAAACTAAAGAGACTCCAAATATTAAATCTAAGCAACAACATGATTGAAAAGATGCAAAAGTTAGAAACCCTCTCTGAGCTACGTGAACTGAACTTATCAAGTAACTGTATTAAAGTGATCGAGTGCCTTGATAATATGACCAAACTGGAAGTCCTTAATCTCAGTGGCAACCAACTTACATCAATCCCTCGCTTGGCAATGAAAAAACTACGATGTTTGAAAGTGCTGAAATTGTCTCATAACAAGATAGAATCGGTAGGAAAGCGGCAGCTTGAAGTTTGCATTGCATCTTGCTGGGTTGGTTTAACTTGCTTTTCTGTTTTGTTCATTGTAGCTGTTGGAAATCACAAAGTTACGTCCTCTGCAAGATTTGACTAATCTGGATGTTCAAGGGAACCCATTCAGCGCCTTGCCTCATTCTCGTCAGTTTGTTATATACCAGTTACGTAGTCTTCATGTTTTGGATAATCAGACGGTGACCACAGAAGAACGCCAGCAAGCAGACACAAGGTTTTCTCAAGGTAGGTCAAGTGAATCAACTTTTAGTTTCCAATTGTCATGACACCATTTGCTCCCTGATGGATAAGATCACCGTAGAGCATTAGACAGAGTACACAAGCATTGCAGAGTAGGGGAGGGCCCAGGACATATTGTCTCTGGATGGGTTAACAATAGCAACATGTTGAAGCCTTCAACTTTACATTCTTCAAATTTACATTCTTTAAATTTACACATGCTCAGAGGAAGTACAAAGGCTGGAAGTGGAAGTTTCCAAGCACGAGAAGCTATATCGAGCATTGGAAGATGAGAAAAATAAAGCTAATGCAACCATTGAACAATTGATGAAAACTCAGAACTCTTTGAAGGAAAAAGAGAAACGACAAACGGGGAGAATAGTTGAATTAGAACAAGATATTGAGGCTAAAAGCGCCTTGGTGAGTTTTTTGATGAGTTCTTTTGCTCATGCTGACAATGACTAAGTCTTCCTTGTTGATCATACGCATGATCAAGCTGTATTCTTCATCTGACTCTGAGCTTGGTGCCTCGCCATTAATTTGACAGGGTTTTTTTGGTGTTATACGCGACATTCACTGCGTATTCTTTAGGTAAAAGCAAAAAATGCTGATCTAATAAAGGCGTCAGAGAAACAGTACAGATTGGAACAAGAACTAGCGTTTTACAAACTAGATGCAAAATTCGAACTTCTTGGTGAAATGCCTTTGATTCATGATAATATGCAGGTAACCACGAGAAAATGAACTTGTTGTACGAACCGGTTCGTTGTATTCACGAGCAATTGAACTTGTCATGAAACTCATCGAGAGAAAAAGTCGTAGAATTGATCTCTGATCTACCTAGATGGATGAACAAGGTAATTTAGACGACAGCACATATATTGGAAAGGCGACTTTCATGAGAAATGAATTTGATCCCGAAACAAATAAATCGGGAGAAGCTGAGCAAACAGCTCATGCAACGTCGTTGGAAAAAAATAACGAAGAGTTGAAAAAGATTGGAGCTAGATTGGATCAAATGTTGTATGAAAAGAATGAAGCTCTGAGGCAACGTACGATTTTTTAGTAGGAACATTTTTCAGCTATAAAAAAGGATAGTAGTACCTTTTACGGGCTGTTTACATGAGCCGGGCTAGCCCGGTTAACCGGGCTGAACGGTTTCTTTCGCATCTTATTGCCGCTTCAAAG